>UCOL01000501.1:0-62617 GCA_900474335.1 Ormyrus nitidulus
AATCTTTTTTTTTATGCTCATATCTCAAGTTACGATACAGAATAGTAATTTTTACTCCTTTTTTTCTCTCAGTGTAGATTTGCTGAATTCGCCAATTTTCTGTCGTGATTCTTAGAGAATACGAGACGCGTTAAATAATTATTAATTCTTATGTTCTTCTTTGAGAAAACAAGCGCAGTTGAAAAAATCCTCTCGATCTCTCGAAGCCATCGCTCGCAAGATCGCGCACTCAAGAGGTCGTACAGCGTCGACAATTAAAATCCTCGCCGTGGAAGTGAGATCGTTTAACGCGAGATTTAACGGTGCGCTCGACAAACACCCACGAGCCTCTCCGGCAACGGTTACGCGCCGGCTTACGGTTAGTCTGGCGGCGATCGTTAATTACGCGAGCGGAAAAAAAGCGAGAAAAACAGTAGTACATATAGCTGCGCATGCGCGCACAATGAAAGGAGAGAGAGAGAGAGAGACTCCCACACGCGTCCCTGGCTTCTCTTATCACTCGAAATATGAGAACCAGATCCCAGGCGCATAACGGCGGTGTTCGAAATTCGAATATTCGCCGCCGGCGGGAAATTCAAAGGGCGGCGCCTGGGAAAGAAGAAAGGTCGCATTGTTCTCCGAGAGAGTCCCTTCTCTCCTCCGATAAATCGATCCTCCGCGCATATACATTCCCAAGCCGGCTTCGTAAATCCGCGCGGGGGGAGTTTTTCGAGCGCCTCCCGGTGAAAGTGATCTCGTTAAGAGAGAGAGAGAGAGGATTTTCGTGCGCGCGCGGGTTGTTTTATTCCTCGGATCTCCCGATATATCTCCTTCTTCGGCGCCGTGGACTTTATTAAAGCCGGCGCATTCAGAAAAGATCGCCCCCGGCCGATAAGTTTCATATTGATGGAATTATTGAATCGTATCTGCGCGGGCATATCGACGCGCGGCTCGCCGCGCCGTTTTCGCTTCTCCGCGCGCGCAGCTTTTCGTTACGTTATACCATTGCAATTGGGGCCCCGCGAGTCTCGGTGTAACGCTCGCCGGGTCGTATATGTATACGTGCGGCTTATGTAAGGTTGGCGGGGCGGGGGGAGAAAAATTGTTGTAGAGGCCTTTTTTGCGAACGGCGCGCGAGATATTCGATTTAAACTGCGATGTCGGTTGGACTGTGATTGAATGATCGCTTAGGGTTATTTATATGCAAGAAACTCGCTGGGGCCCGAGACGTTCGACTTGTCAATGTAATTATGCCTGGGACTTTTTGCTTTGATGAACTTTCGGTTACGTAAAGCTGCGATGGTGCTAAAGGCCGTTTTCAGCGGGTGTAATTGCTTACATAAATCAATGTATCTTTGTTTGGATAATTCTAATATTAAATGTGATAATTATAACGTACTCGTTTAAGTATATTAAACTATCTAAATTAATTTGTCAAACGGTAGAGACAGCATTCGAAACGGCTCTTTTACGAGTCAGTTTACGATCTTTTAATTTACATAACGATTATATTAAAATTGAGAAAACAACTAGGAATATCAGATAATTTGCGAACAAAAATGCATTCGATAAAACCCGATAATCGCTAATATTATTTGTAAATATTTACGTTGTCCCGGCCTATCACAGCCTTGAAAGAGATAGCAAATCTAAACTAATATTTACTCAAGCCCCATCCCCGAAAATGACCAAACTTTCAAGGGACGTACCAACCAAAATTTTCCCTCGCATTTCCAAGCCTCCAGCTTCATTAACTCGTTATTTTCAATCCTCCTCCGAACCAATCCTCCTCGAAGATACATGAAAAGCAATACTCCTAATAATCCCCCGACACGCAATAATCCGCCGCGGATTTCCAAACGAATTCCACCGAATATCCTCCCGTAATCACCCCCCCTCCGACGACTCTCCTCTTTCCCGCGATAATCGCGCGCCGCGTAATTCGAGCGCAGCTCTCGGCGAAAAAGCCGCTTTAACCCGAAAGCCGATATCTCGCGCTCGATCGCAGGCCCGAGGAAAAAGAGAAAAAACAGTCACCCACGTGAAGCGCACCGATCGGATAACGTAATATCGAGAGAGAACTCGCTCGCGGACTTGCGCAACTTCCGCTCTCTCGGCCGCGTACGAGGCACTTACGCGCGCGCTTTTTTTTTTTTCTTTTTTTCTACACGCGTTTCGCGGAGATGGCCTCGTTTCTTTTCGCGCAATTTATTTGTACGGGACGCGCGTTGGCTCGGATTTTCAGAGAGTTTCTTTCTTATCGGGCTTTGTTTTTTCCGCGGAGGGGGTAATGGAAAAGTATTGTTCTGCCGCGGCCGATGCTGTACTTCAATTAAGAGATTGAAATTTTTTCCGGCGGACCGCGGCGGTGGGAAAGGTTCGAGGCTCGTTTTTACGGGGAGTTATTGCCTTTCGGGGTTTATCAAAATTCGCTGCGATCGAAGGTGGAGATTAAATTAATGAAAGTTTAATTTTACGGCTTCGGTTTAAAAGTTGGGTTTGTAAAAACTTCGTATTTTTCTCTCGTAAAAATTAAATGCCGAAAAATGACCGGGTTCAAGCCCCGTTGAGAATTCATAAAAATCACGCTTTCGACTTAAACCTTATTTTTATCACATCGACATTCAATTTTCTAGAACTATATAAAAAAAAAAAAAAACGAGTCTTTCGATAACTCGAAAAATCCTCGCCCAACTTTCTCTCCTTCACCGAGAATCAAGAAGGCGACACACGTCGACGGTATAACGAGACGAGCAGCAGCGAAAATTTAGCGATCGAAGCGGAGATGCGTGGAAAACGAGTCTCGCTTCATTCTCGTCCTTCTCAATGGCGGGTTTGCGGCTTGCGCACCGACCGCACATATTTATGCATGAACGTGTCGTCGGGCCATCGAGCCTCTCGACAGTCGACGGGGGGAACCTCTGACCCCTGAAATCCGAGTGTTTCGCATTTTGATACGGAGCTGTTTACCTGTTTTGGTGAAGCAACTCTAATTGCTTAATGTCGGAGATTGCGACGCTCTAAATCTACTGTCAGCCCTTGACCAAATATCGGTAAATGCGGTCAGTATTTACTTTAGATAAAAGTAATGGAGCTCTGCTTCTTTCCATCAGTGATTCATTGTACGAGCCGCTCTAATTTTCTTTCGTAAAAAAAAGAACAACACGTTAACGAATTCGTCCACCGAGCAAAATATTTGCATACTCTTTAAAAACACCTGGAACTGCCTTTCGATGCAAATCGAGGCCGACGACGACTGCAAAACTTATATATCAATTACGTCCCTCCGAGAAACCGACGTTAGTCGATGCACCGAGGCAAAAACCCATTTCCCCCCTCCTCTCTCGGCTTCAACGAAAAAAAAGTGTGAAAATCATCTCGCGGCCGCAAACAATGAGGCTGTACACACGCAGGCCTCTCCCGCGGAATGCGGCGGCGGCGCTTCTGCAGCGCCTCGGCAAAAAAGCGCCGGCAAAGAAACCAGGAAGAGAGCTCCGTGCATAAAAGAAGAAGCGTCGCGCGTAAAAGTCAGTCTCTCTCTCTCTCCGCGCCAGCCAGCCGCTCCGTAGGGGGGGTATAAGAGCCCCCCTGAGGCCCGCGGCGAAAGGGTGTGGGAGTAGGACGCGCCGCGCGAAAGCTACATTCCTGCACAAGTGCAGAGAGCAGAAAGCTGTGTGCTGGCCCGCCGCTCGGGTAGGGAGGGAGGGGGGGGGGGGAGAGCTTCGGTCGGAGAGAGTAATCCCCCGAGCGATATGGAGGGAGTAGGGCCCCCGAGGAATCCCAGGCGCCTCGGTCAGTCTCGACTCTGCGCTCCGCCAAGGTAGACGCGCGCAACGCAATATATATCCAGTCTCTCGCGCGGATTTTTCACAGTGGGTTATTCTCGCCGAGAGTGAGTTCGGTTACCAATTTCGTTCCATGTGCCAGTGAAGTTGTTTAGTTTTCTTTGGATCGGTGGCTCGGTTAAGCAGCGACAGGGAAGAGAGACGCACAGTCGCCCCGGGTAAATCATGAGCGACGTGAGCATCGACATCGTCTGGGAGCCGCCGACGCAGCTCAGCTCCCTCGACTGCTGGGACTACTCCATCGAGCTCGACTGCCTCCGCGGGCCTGAAGGTAGACGGCCTCTTTCGGGTAGGAAATACGAGATGATTTAGGGGGCCTTGTTTTTTTTTGAAGCGCTGCAATTGATATTGCAGAGATATGCACTGGTATATATGCATTAAAATCGAAATCACGCGACGATGCCTCGCTCCTCGATAACGATTTCGACGTCCGCCGGGTGAATCGGAGCGTGACATAACGAATTTTTTCCGCGCCCGTATAATATTCAATGAAAAATTCGCGAAACCAGTTCTCTCCGCGCGCACTTAAAATTGCCTCTCTCAAAGCGGAGAGAGAGACGTCGTTACGCGGCCGGCGACGAATTCCTGAAATCCTCCGCGTAACAGTCCGCGGCTTTTTAAATCGCCGCGCAAAACCAGTTTAAAGGCCCCGACGAGACGCGGCTCCTGACACTCGGCACGTATATCCTCGGAGGGTTCGGGGCTGTTCGAAAAATCGGCGCTTATTATCCCGATAGGCTAATGAAGTAGGCGCGCGATAACAGGTTCACGGCCGAGAGTCGCGCCGCGACGATGACTGGATAATTGGAGCAAGACGCGAGACTCGTCCGCGCCGGACTTTCTATCGATTTTGTTTTACAGCTGAGGCGCCGCGCGATTTCATTAAAAATAATTGCCCCGACAATTACCTTCACTCTCGGATAAGCGCCGCGAATGCCTCGCTTTTTTTGCGAAATGTAAAAAAAAAAATAATAAAACTGGCCGATGCCGCTGCTCGAAAATCGCCGGAATTCTCGTGGACGACTCGGCGGAGTTGAACTGGTATTTTGATTGCGTTCTTTTTGAATAATTTGAAGAATGTGTGAAAAATAAAGTGTCTAGTAAAGCTGCGGACTGGCAAAACCAGAAAAGTGACCGTACTTATTTATAAGAAAATTTGCCGTTGAATATATTTAATGCAGTTTCAGTAAATTTTTCCATACTCTTATAGATTACAATATAATATGGTAACATTCATAACTGAATTTAAAAAAACAACATTTTTCCAACGTCGTTGCGAAAACCAAGTTCCCCGAAATCCCGCGCAAAAAATAATTCTCACGCGCGAACTCTCGCTCCCAACTCGAGATTCTCACGCGACCGCCGAAACAGCCTTGGCTGCTCGGAATGCAAACGAGCCGCGCGTTCTCCCTTCGCGAGTCGGAGAAGCGAGTGGACTCGCCGAAAAATCGCGGCGCGGCGATCAAAAGGCGGGAGAACTCCTCGGAAAATCTTGCGGTCGAGTCGCGAGGCGCGCCGGTAATAGGAATGCGATCGCCGCGCAAAACCGGAGCAGCAACTGAAACGGGGAAAAAGACGCGCGAGAGGAGACCGCATCGCTGGAAAAACCGGAGTGGCCGCGCGCCGCGGCTAAGTGGAATGGTGACAGATTTCCGTTCGCGCGCGGCCGCGGCTCGGTCTTTTACAAATCTGGGACTGTCCTTATCCGCGTCTCTTAAGACCGCGCGTGCTTCGGGAACGAATTCATTGGCGTACGGCGTAAATCGAACGCGGCCGCGAGCTTGCGTGACGGGGCTTGTTTTATTTACTCTCGGCGGCGCTGCTGACTCGGTCGAAAAGGCTTGCACATTGCGCGATCGCGAGGCTGAAGTCATTTGTATCAACAGTGGCGGGCGTCGTAAATATTGAGAGAGGAGAGCGTCGAAGCTCTCTTTCAGCAGCTGTGCGCTCGTAAACTCACTTTTTACGCGGAAATAATAAAGGCAGAGAGGGGCCCGCATTAAAATTCTGTCCGGCCGATTTTTCGAGCGGCGACGCGTCTCTCTGTCTCCCGTGAAATGTACCGATTCGTCGATACGCCTCCTGCATTCCGGTCCAGAAGTCGGGGATTTACGGCACTCTTGGTGCGCCGTCGTGAATTTTTAGCGGCGCGGGCAGCGAGCGACGAGAAGCCCAGAGAGAGAAATGTTTTTCGGCACGGCGGTTGTAAACTGTACGCGCCGCGAAATAATTGAAAAAACCTTCCGTCGCCGGGAGCTTTGCGGCCTCCCGCTGTTGTGCAAAGGGTGTATAACAGTAAGAGCTGGCGTTCTTTCGAGTCGCCGACGTCTGTCTGGCGGAGACCACAGTTTCTTCGATCGATTGATTGCTTTTCTTAAGCAAATTCCGAGCCGATTGCAAAATTATTTGATCAAACAACTTTTCCCAAGCGGGAGAGAGAGGGATTGAAATAATAAAAATGTAACGCGCAATTCTTGCTTACCCGCGATAGAAAAACGCGTCAAAAACCGAGACGCATAGAAGCAGGTGTCAAAGGGTCAACGACCTCGAATAAACTCCCTCGCCCCGCGAAACCTCCGCCGGGGACCCAAACAACAATCCTCGCGCGATGACACGCGGCGCATAAACTGCGCCGCTCATTCAGTCCCCGTGGCTCTCTCTCTCTCTCTCTCCCATTGAGGAGGGAAGGGACGAGAACGGTAGCCGCCGGAGAGGTCCTTCACCCAGCCGGACATTCCGGCCGCGGGGCGCTTTGATCGCCGCGCCACGTGCGCCGAGAGATTCGATCAGGAGAGACGAGCGAGATTTGTCGGGTAATGCGATGGGGGGATGATGGTGAGAGAGAGTTGGAGAGAGAGAAGATTGCGAGAGTGATGGATTTTGCGTTTTGGCTTCGGAGGAAGAGGCTAGGGGGGTTAAAGGCTAAGAAGTATAAGCGCGATGAAAGCTTATTTTCGTTATAATAAACTACATACATTGTTACAAATTGATTTAGCATTTTCCGGTAGAAAATACGGAATGCTAAAATCCCCCTAAGAAACCAAAACTGACCTACCAACGAAAAAGCTCCGCTCTCCCCCAAGTTTCCCGAGAAACCGACTAAACCTCTCTTCCCCTCTGCTTGCAGACCTGCAGCTCGCGGCGGAGTTGGGGAAGACGCTGCTGGAGCGCAACAAGGAGCTGGAGAACTGCATCAAGCTGCACCAGTGCACCATCGATGACCAGGCCCAGGAGATAGAGGTGAGCGGCGTCGAATCGAGGCCTCTGTCGGAATTCTTTTTCGCGTTGGCGTTTGCTCGGCGTGGATTGAAGTCGATATTTATAATGATTATAATGGCGATTCGTTTATTTTTTTGTTCGCAGTACATGAAAAAGCAAACAGCTGCTCTGAAGGAGGTAAATGATTCGCGACTGAAGATTTACGAACAGTTGGAAGTGAGCATTCAAGATTTGGAAAGAGCAAATCAGAGGCTCGCCCTCGAGAATTCAAGGGATAAAAATGAAATTAAGAGGTACGTTACGTTTTTATCTTACACAAAACAATTGCGGCATCATTTTACTGAGAAAATATTCTTTTGCCAGTGAAATATGTTATTAAATTATATAGAGATCAATATTAGTGAAATATTCTATTAAATTTTCTTAAACGTTAATTCAACAGCATTAATTTCTCAGAAAATACACTTTCTATTGACAAAATTTTAGTATTAATTCAATTGTATTTTTTTCTTAGTAAACTTTTTCAAATTTAACTACTAAAAAGCCTCTACCGTATAAATAAAAACATAAATTTTTATTTTATTTATTTGAAATTAAAAACTCTCCGCAGCCAATGCCTAACAATCGACACACTCGAAGCTCGCCTCGACGACCAGCAGAAGAAGTACGATGATCTACAGAAGAAGTACGACGCCCTGCGGGAGGAGCAGTCGAAATCGCCGGTCAGGACGAATCCGCGCGATGGCAGCACACAAAAGGTAAGCCCCCCCCAAAAATCCGCTTAAAACTCGCCGCAAAACCGGCCCTCGGATTTTCTCCTCGGGGGAGGAGAAACACGATCTTCTTACTTAAAAATCCCCTCAATTTCTCCCCACAGAGGGCTGTGTCACCGAAGCGATCGAGTCCTGACCTCGAGATCCAGCAGCTGGCGACGGCGATGGCGAACGACGAGGACGTGACGAGGCTGCTGCAGCAGCTGCAGGAGGCCCGCTCCCAGCGGGCTCGGGAGCAGAAGCGGGTCGCCGAGCTCAAGGAGCAGCTGGACTCGCTGCTCCAGGATCACGCCCAGATGGAGGAGCAGCTCGGCATCTGGAAGGCCAAGGCCCAGGACATGAAGGACCTCCAGGCCGAGATCAACGCCCTCGAGGAAGTCAGGTAAGGGTTGATCCTTTTCCTTTTCGTCGACAAGATCGAAAGAGTTGAATAAATCCTCTTGCCGTTGTATAAAAAATTATTATTTTTGAACTGCTATTGTTTTACAACCACTTTTGCTTTAATTACTTAAAAAAAAAAGGAACCAAGCAACAATACATTTTATAACTATTCTTCCAAATTGCCCGAAAAGGACCTATCCAAAAATACAGCCTCCCCGTATTAATCAATAAAAATCTCGTCCCCAAACCATAAACCGATCCCCGACACCATAAACCTTCCCCCCCTCGAAACAACTCGGCCCAAGGCCCCATAGCCCCAAGCAAACTAAACCTGAGCCCCCTCTTCGCTTTCCAGACAAGGCCAGCTCTGCGGGCGCTGCCTGCGTGGCACCGCGGCGCCGAACGAGCTCTCGATGATGCTCGACACGGAGGAGGACGACGACCTGAGCCTCGCCGAGTCCCTCGCCGACAGTCTGCGCGACGCCGAGGCCAGTCTCCACCAGGTAAAGCGCGGACCACCCCTCGTTAACGGGCGAGCAGCCGCCACCCCCCTCCTGCCCACCTGCATGCTACTGCTTTGCGGACTCGTGTCCAAGACGCTGCTGTACCACGCGATTCGCAGCCTGATCGCGGCGGCGGCCGGCGGACTGATAAAACCGCACGCCGAGAAATAGCTGCATACTGTATTAGAATTCTTGCGGCTTGATCGTTTTGTATTGTCTGGTGTGCGGTCTGTGTGCGCGGCTTGTTTTTGTAAGATATACGCATATCGAGTATCGCGTTTTGGGAATTGGTCTGACCTGGAAGAGAGGCGGGATTTTTACTCGTTCCTTTTTTCATTTACGTTTTTGCAGCTTTTTTTTAAATCGGTAAAAATCCCGTCAAAGTGTCCTACAGGGCGTGCATAGATATAAAAGTAGATACAGCAACCCATAGACTACATAACTATTGCATGTTCCTTTAACCACAAACCATCTCTAACGTAACAAGCCTCAAAACAGCACAACAGTCCCCGCAACAGGAAGCAGAGCAGCCGTCAGAAGAGCAGTCGCATCGTCTCCTTTAGCTCGCACGCATGCCAATAACCGCTTGACATAACCAATTATTTCTGCTTTGTAGGTAAACGGCGTTAGCTTAGAAACGAGCTTAGAAACCTACGCCTCTCCCGGGCCTGCTCCCTCGCTCACCTGGAGGCTGATCAGCTGCTTCTGGTGCACCTCGCGGCTGATCCCCTGTCTGTTCTGCAAAACCGTCGCCTCGCTCTCCGACCTCCTCGTGCCCAAGTGCGTGAAGCGCCAGAGCAGGCGGCTCACCTGGCCCCTCGTCTGGCTGATTGCGAAGCCGTTCGAGGGGTTACAGGGACGTATTTGCGGGAGGATCGAACGATGACGTGTTTTTTTAAAAGAACTTCGGAAACGAATCACGCACGCTTATTACTTATATGCTTTTCTTCCCCTGACACCTATGCTTGCACTTGGTCCTAAGTCGTCGCTGGGTGGATCACCGTTCGTTGTTCCCGATTGTATTTATACTAATGTGGATGCTAGTTGCTTATCTTAGGCGCCTTGTCATTAGTCACGAAACTGAAGGTCCTGAGCTTTTTGGAAAATCGAATCTCTTTGAAGCTTGCGGGAGATTAAGTAAATGCACGTTCAAGTTATCTCGTGAATAATCAGCAAAAGAAACATTTAGTTGGAAAACAATTGGTTGTTTTACTGTTTTGTACATATACATTTACGAGAATGCTCCACTCGCTATTTTAAAAAATGTCTTGTTAGTAATATTATACGGGGACAACCGCTTTTTCAGTTTCCACGACATTATTGTCGTCCTCTTTTGGAAACTTTATGTCTCCGTATGGTATGAAATTGTTCTGCTGCTTCTAAGACAGTCCTCCGCTTTTGGAAGCATCAGAACGATTTATTACGCAATTACTGTTTCCATCCACCAACTTTGTTGTCGCTCTTTATGGAAACGTAAATGTGATACTATTAAGATGTTATCTTTACACTTTTTCCGACTATGTATGGTTCCTTTGAATCTATTTCTCGTTTATTCATTTTACTTTTACTTGGAAAAATCAGAACGAGTGGAGCATTTTCTCAAATTTATGTAGATCTTGATTTCAATTTTTTTTTTTTTGTTGGTATTTTGTAAAAACAGTTTCTTTGACAAAAACACGAAATAATTTATCTAGACAATTAAGTTTTCGATTTTCAGTTTCCACGAGATGTTTATAAAAGTAATTTAACGCAAGGTGCTTAAAAAAATTTTACTAAAACCTAGTTATTATTGCAACGTCATGATAATATTTCACGACACATGTTGAAATATCCCCGACTGCGGCTCTACTTCATTTTGTTAATATATAATTTTGTAAAAAGCATACTATTTTATATGTAATTATAGCTGTACAAAGTTTTTCACATTGTTAATTTCATTTGTAAGATCTGAATTTTTATAGAGTTCTTGTAGTATAAAAATAATCTCTTTTACAAAAGTATTCACTGCCTATTTTACGAGACTGATAGTTTTAGTCGATATATATACTATATGGTGACTCTATAAAATTACTAGCTATATCAATCAATTTTAGTACATATAGTTTTTATACAACCCTTTTAAACATAAACTTATTGCGTGAAAACAAATGTATTTATATCTTAAGTTTATTAATGAGAATGCGTAGGCATCCGAATTGCATGACTGTATACATGTACTTATTGGCGTAGTAGAACTAGTCGCATCAATTTTGCTATGCCGCGATGTGTACGTTTTTGTATGTATGCCAGATTTATACGATTTTAAATAAAAAGCTTATAATTAATCGATCATTTCTTTTTTTTTTTTATCTAACATCCTATAAATCTGGCGCTTATCCAATCCTTGTGTCCCGTCTGTTTTCCTGCCAAGTTCACTTAACAAACTCACCTTTTCGACGCACCAAACTTCTTCGTTGTAACAAAAATTAACAATTTTAATAAAAGGTAATACATTTCTAAAACTTAAATAACCAATTTTTTATTCATTGTTTATAACACACGTTAAAAAGTATTAAAAGTGGTACGACATATTGCAATAGCTGAAATCGTTCAAGCGTCACTTAATGAATCTTTAGAATAACGGAATGATGAATTATAAAGTATAGGCATCAAAATAATAAACACTCAAAAAAGTGATTTTAAAAATTTTGATAAACTTTTCTCTCTTCAGTGCCGAACCGGAATGACACCTCATGGGTTGACTTGAGGGTGCGGAGTCAAAATTTATTTCTATAAAAATAACAATCGCAATATTATAAAATCAAAATCAAGTAACACTTTTCAGACTTGCATTAAAATTTAACTGTCGCACAACTTCACTTTGCGCTCTCGTCTACCCACCGTCGAACCCTAAAAAAGAACCAGAAAGAGCCCCGTTGCTTACTAACGATTCGCCCTCTTTCCAGGAATTCAATACCACGAAACCTGAATTATCGGACGACAACAACTGCAATCAATATCGAGACTTAGTCGAGAAGTACGAGGCGCTTCTCAAGGTCCAGCAAAACCCGGCCATCCGCCGCAAGCCCAGCATCCCGGCCTCGAACCCGCCCTGCATGTCCCTCCAAGAAGAGCTCCAGATGTCCGGCGAATTCAGCAACCTGAACACCGAGCTACATCCAAGCCGCGCGAGCAGCTCGAACAAAAAGAAGCCGTTCTCCGCGACGCCCACAGACTTCTCCGAGGCCGAGACCTCCTCCTCGGGCTTCTCCGACGAGACCAGCACGAAGGCGACCCAAACCGAGGGTCGCCCGGGCGCGTTCCTCTGCTCGATCGCCGACGGCGACGACTGCAAGATCAGCATCTACGACGACAGCAGCACCTTCGAGAGCCGCTTCCTCCAGACGCCCGAGTACCGCAAGCTCTTCAGCGAGATCTTCGAGGTGCTGAAGCGCGCCGCCGAGGCCAAGGACGAGGGCGCGGAGCTGCCCCTCCTCGACGACGCCAGCAACGGCCTCCTCACCCCCAAGGCCGAGAACTGCTCCTCCGTGTTCGAGGACGCCCCGAGCGAGATGACCGACGACACGCGCTCCATCGTCTCGCTGGCCGTCTCCTCCGTCGTCTCCGAGCCCGTCTTCCGCGTCCACACGCCCATCCTCGCCAGGAAGGACGAGGCTCGCCACGCCAAGAACAGTCCCTCGGATCAGAGGAACGCCGACAACGTCCTCAGACCAATCAACAACAACACCCGCCGCCATCAGCCCCTCGAGTACATCTCCCTCCAGGTGCGCAAGAAGACGAAGAAGTCGGCGCGCAAGCTCAACAGCAGCTCCGAGCAGCACGCCTGCACCACCCCCGACATCATACCCACGCCGAATCCACGGGTGACGCAGCTCAAGGGCAGCGGACGCAGGAAGTTCCGGCCCCTCACGCCCGCCGATCTCTCCGACGGCGTCAGCTGGAACGGCAACACCGTCAACGTCTATCCCAGCAGGTCGCGCGCGAAGCAGCTCACCACCAAGGAGGCGAATCACTCGACGGGCCAGGCAGCCAAGTCGAACAGCTACGAGTACAAGCCCGGCACCGTCTCCGAGGAGGTCGCCAAGCTCCGCCGACTGGAGATGTCCTACGCCGAGGCACTGCGCATGCCAAATAAATCAAAAGCCGGCCGCCAGCGCAAGAATCACTGAGCGGCCTCCCGACCCCCCCTTATCACTGTGTGTCAAAGAGAGAGAACGAGAGAGCGAGAGAGATTGAGAATGGAACGTTTTTTTACCGTCATTTTTGTAATGAGAAGCTTGTTTTGGCTTTTTAACGATCATTTTATTTCCTTACACTGTACGAGAGTTTTAATGAGTATATACTAGTTTAATCGTAGAGAGATTGCGAAGCTGATTCAGTATTGACGGGGTTTTAACCGTTTTTAGGAATCTTTTTATCTTCTGTAAATATGGATGTGGTGAGCTCGAGGCATAGTAGTTTAACTATTTAAACGACGAGTGGTTCAAGCAGTTGAATCAGTTCTTTTTAGATATATTTTTTATTTTATATATCTTTTATTCTCGAAAAATGCGAAGATGACCACAGAGTAATCGTCGATGAACTCTTTCATGTATACTAAATGTCCGTGAATAAAAAAAAAAAATACTATACCTGAAAATAATGAAATTAAGAAAATAAAGATTCCGATGTTATTTTTGTGTCGTTTACACGAGACAAGAGAGAGCGAGAGAGCGAGAGCGCGTGCATGTTCTGCGCCATTCGAATTTAAACGATATGGAGGGAACTACTTCAAATTACTTATGTGCCATTAAAAGATTACAAATTACAATCAAGATTTTATCTTACTTTCAGACGATTATTGCTCGTTGGATTGTGTATTTATAGGTCTTTGCCTAATTCGTCAGGTAGAATGCATGTATACTTTAGCTTTTGTATTCTACAGGTATGGACTACAATGTTGTGATTATCTTTTAAGAATAAATAAACTCTTTACCACAAAGCTACAAGATATTGACTCTCTTTTTCTTTATTGTAGTACCCAATTTTACTTTACAATGAGAGGTAGATTAAGATTTATGAAATAATAAACTACGTTGGTTAAGCTATAAATTGACAAATATTGAATCTTTATTAAAGAAATTTTTTGGTAAATGAAAGTTCATTGCAGTTTTTCTATATTTTAGTAGATACACAATTGTGTAACATTTTCAAGTCATTCTGCAGTGCAGATTCATTTTTTAAATATATATAAATGGAATTACATAGTTTTGCAATTTCTTCAAAGTCTCTTAGCATAAAATATTAAGTTTCTTTGATTTGAACAAACTTTTTATCTTACTAGTTGTCAAACAATGCACGATGTACTGCTCCTAAGCTCGGATGCGAGTAACTACTGGCGCTTCTTGATCTAAATAAATGAAAAACATTTATTACTATTTGTTCTTAGAGAGAATATTAAAAAGCAAATGTAAATTAAAATATTCGTTACTCACTGAGAAAGTATTCTACTTGAAGAAGAAGTAGATGTTTTTGGTCGGGGATTAACGAGAAGACATTTCATTGGATGTCCATCTAATTGTCGGTTATGGTACGTTTCAACAGCTTTGGTTGCATCTTTCAAAGTTTTATATACTACTTCTGCAATGCCTGGTCTGACTAACCTAGATATGAGCAATTCTCCAACATCTTCAAATAATTCCTGGAAAATTTAAAACATGATTAACTTATTCAATAAAAAGTATCCTTTTCAAAAGTTTCTTCTAATACCTTAATATCCTCTTGAGTAACATTTGCTTGTAAATTTGATACAACAATCCTGTATCCGGCAGATTGCGAAGTTGTCTTGGGTCTAGATGAACTTGTTACAGCTCGACTTGATTTTGGAGGAGGTGAATCCAATCTAGATTTGACTCCTGCGTCTCTATGATTCCTCATAGTATAATATTTGGATTCAAGTGCACTGCTGTCTGGTATTATTGTTCTGTGTAAAAGAAAATTAAAAAATATTATAGCTTTTTTATATATTACACTTATTTATTAATAGAGAAAATTCTTAAAAATTCTTACCGTGTCTTTGAACTGAATGCCCAATCATCTCTATGAGGTGCTGAATCCAACTGAACAAAAGCATGTAAAAAATATATTATATAAAATAAATAAATTAATAATTTAAAATCTATGCAATTTGATGTGTACCAATGATGAACGAGGAATAACTTTGTAATCCCTTGGTCTACTATGATCAGCTGACCGGAGTGATTGACTTCGACTTAAAGAGCTACTATGAGATGGCTTATCCCAATCGTAAGGTACAGGCTTAATATTGAACAGAGGCGGAGGAGGTGGCAGTGCTGGAGCATAATCATTGCTGACTGTTCGCCTTAGAGCTGCTTGATGGTCCATTAAATAGTCTGTAAAAATGTTTATTTAATGTAACATATGTAATAATATTAAACAAACTCTGAATTGAACTTTCTATAATAATACAAAAAATAATTGAAAGTTAACTAAAGCAAATTTCCATTTTTTGAATATTAATATAATTTGAAATGTTAATTAAATTGAAATTATTATAAAAAGTCCTAGATCTTTTAATAAATCAGTTTATCCTACCTTTAGTATGATACTGTAAGTAATTATAATCCTTGGATTTTGCATATTTAACTGTAAATAAAATATTTTTTTCAATTTTTTTTTACACAACAAAAAATTACTAACTAAAATAAAAATTTGAAGCTTGTTGGCACTATTATCTTTAAATTTATGAATTGTATGAAAAACATTAGACAAATCAATATAAAAAATAATAAATAAAACAAAATTCTTATTTGTTTTAGACTAAAGTAAATTTTGAAAAATATTAATTACCGTCATTGTAGTTCATAAGCATACTATTAACGTAGTGTGGTTCAGGCATAGGTGGTGGTCTGTAACTCATGGCCCTTGAAGGTGGTGGCATGAAAGATGGAGGCAAAGAGTGTGGTATATGTGGGGGCATCTTGTTAGTAGACAGTGAAATACGACCATTGCGACTGGTTTTTCTTGAAATACTTGCTGGGTCAATCTTTTTCGAACTTGTTGCCCTTAATTTCTGTAATTTTAAGCGAGCATCGCTTTGCTTTGCAATCTGGGCCAATTTATCTCTGGCATCTGCAATGTGCTTTCTCTTCTTTTGTATTATTTTAAATCTAGCATCTTCCACTGGTTTTGTGGTTTTTCGTGCCGTGGCAGTTCCATTTGCTCTTGGAGTACTTTTAACTGCAGGTTTCCGAGCCCTTAAATGAAAAAAAAAATGGTTAACGCAACATTTACTTTTAAACATGATGGATATTAATAAGCCACTATGTGCTTGCAATTTTAGGTTAGAATTTCACGCTTCAATAAAATATCAATTTTCAATCGCGAGACTTTAAAATTAAAGTGCGAAATTTACATTAGCCAATGTTTGAAAGTTGTTCATAACAAATTACGCGTCATAATCGTTTCTTTAATTGTCAATTAATTGCATCACAGCTCATCCTCAATGCACAGAATTGCGAATTAAAATGCCGACTTCGTCAAACATTATGATGACCTTTACAAAACTTTTAAAACAAATCAGAAATTACCAGCAATATAACTAAAAAAACGAAAACAGTTTGTACTCACCCTCGGTTTTTCACTGGAGCTGAATTTTTCTTCTTCTTAATTATATCATCCAAACTCACCAAGTCGTTAGACATATCAACCAAATTGTTTCCGATAGAACTAATGAAAATGAATTGCGAGTGAACGCGTATCTGCGACTTTTAACTAATTAACGCTTCGTAAAAAATTGATTGTACTCTGCCAGTCACTGCTCACTGCTTCTTCCTTATTACGACTCGCTACACCATGAATCCTCCTGGAAAATGCCAAACGGTTGGAACTTGGAACTATAATGATAATAATCAAATTAAAGCGTGCCTATAGGAATACGAAAATGGAATGCGAATCTGACATGCGAAAAGTGAAAATGAACGCTCCAGATGCGCAAACGCAGTTATTATACGCCCAACACCGGTTTATTTTGAAATAAACAATGCACAGTGATGTTTTTAAATAATTAAATAAAGTTAATAACATTTAATACTAAAATTAAGATTTATAGCTATACTTTTTCAGCAATGGTAGATGAATCTTTTAGGTTAGTCTCATTGTTGCAAATAATATTTAAATTTTAAATATTGATAAAAAATTGATTTGCATGCAAAGTTATTTAATAAACATTTATTAATTTTTTTGGAAGAATTGGGAAAGTGACGAAGGAATAAAATCAAAATAACCACTAGGATTCAAATTAGGGATTCCACTTAATTCCACATTCCACAATTAGCATACAACTCGATCTTAATTCTTAGATGGCGTTGAAAACAGTTCCATGTGGTGTTTTTGATCTGGCTCTTTTTGGTAGTGCTCCAACATGGCTGAGGTATATGTTAAATTGTGTTTTTCTAAAATCTATAAAATTTAAGAATATCTTGATGTTTTTCTTATAATATTAGTGAGAATAATGTTGCCATATGTTTGAACTAAACTTTTTTTAAATATGAGGAGAAAAAATCAGTTCGAAGAATAATAATTCGACATAAATTGCGATATATTTTAGGTTAGTTTAATATTGATAATAATTATGCATTTTACAGGTAGACGAAACTCTGAAGAAGAAGAGGACCTTCAGGAAGTTCACCTTCCGAGGGGTAGATCTCGACCAATTGTTAGATATGCCAAAGTGAGTTGTTTACTATACTTATAAAATTTGCAAGTAAAACGTTCCATGTTTTACAACACCTGCAAAGATGTAACTTATAATTTTAAAAATCTTAAAAAAATTTTTTATAATATCTTAAGAAAGTAAAGATTTATTTATTTATTCAGATAAAATTTTATTATTTATTTATTAAGATAAAAAATATTAAAATTTTAGATCAATACAAAATAAACATTACAAAATGTTATTAACTTTTATAACTTACATTTAATGCATTTTATTAATACAGTACTTTTTTTTAATGATATTAATATAGTACTTTTTTAAAATAAATTCATTACAAAATTTTTGTTGGATTGTTCATTAACGTTAGTTACTTTCTTAAATATTTTTTATTAGTACCTTAAATTAGAAAATAAATAAAATTATAAATTTAATGTTTTGAAATCTTTCCTAAAACTTACAAACAAAATGTAACAAACTACTTTTATTTTTTAGTGAGCAGCTCAGCGAACTTTTGCATTGCAGAGCTCGCAGGCGATTTTCCCATGGTCTAAAGCGCAAACCCATGGCCCTTGTCAAAAAGTTGCGTAAGGCAAAGAAAGAGGCTCCACCAAATGAGAAGCCAGAAATTGTTAAAACACATCTGAGAAATATGATCATTGTTCCAGAAATGGTTGGTTCTATCGTCGGTGTGTACAACGGAAAAACCTTTAATCAGGTTGAGATCAAGCCCGAAATGATAGGGCATTATTTGGGAGAATTCTCTGTTACTTACAAACCTGTAAAACACGGTAGGCCAGGTATTGGTGCTACCCACTCTTCACGGTTTATACCTTTGAAGTAAACCTGTAAAATAAACACCATTATTTAAAAAAAATTATCTATTTATTACAAACCCTGATTATTTAAGTTAAAATATTTTACTGTTTTAAACTTTTAATTAATTTAATTTGTTAAATTTTGGCAAATTTTATAATTTAATGTTCTTCATTTAAGTATTATTTGACATCACCATGAAAAATACCCTTTATAATTTCGTACTGCCAACAAGTTTATTATACTAATTGATTTTGTTACTAGAACGTGCAAGTTTAATTTCATTTTTTAAATATTTTTTTCGTGCATAATGTAGGTTTTCATAATTTAAAGTGACACATAAAATTATACAATACAGTTTTTATACACGTCATTATTGATTAGGTAGAAAATTTGAATGTTATTAATAAAAAGATGGAAAATATCACAAAAAAATGTATTATTGAAAATAAACTGAAAAAAAAGATTCCTCTCTATACGAAAGGAATCCTTTCAATATTTAAGTCAGTGGAATTTCTATTTATAAGAAAAGGATTCTGCTCCTCTCATTTGGTTTGAAAATGAAATTTATTTCTGACAAACAGTATTCCTTCTGTTATAAATAAAAATGTTGCTGACTTAAATATTGAGAGGGTTCCGGATGATCTGCTAAGAGGAATATTTTTTCAGTGTACATGGTCGAGTTTGTATCGTAATAAGTAAATGTATCGGGTTAGCGGTGATGGCTCAGTTGGTAGAGTATCGGACAAAAATTTGTAACCATAAAAAAAATAATAAGGGTTATTAAAAAGATTGAAAATATCACAAAAAAAGTTTATTGTTTTAACATATATAGTCTATTTTCTTGTAGACTCAATTAATAATTTGCATTCACGCATATGCAGAAAGTAGTCGATAATAACACATATTCTAGATCGTTACAAAGTCGGATGTGAAAATTTTCTTAATTATAATCTATCATTTTTAAATTAATAAAGTTAAAACCTTTGTGTACTTATAAACTAATTTTATTTACATAAGCTACCTTTTACAAATGGCAATGAAAGTAAGAGTAAATTAAATTTTGCGCACATTTGAGGGTAAAAAATATCAAAATTTGAATCGTCTAATTTTTTTCGTGTTTCTCTAATAAGCAAGTTCAAACTATGTTAAATGAAACTGAGAAAATCTTTTTTATTAAATCGAAAATAAACTTTGTTCTTATATTTATTCGTACTTTCAAAATTTATCAAAAAGAAATTATTCATTACTCAAAATAATATTCATTTACATAACATAATTACTTACGATATAATAATTCTCTTTATTACAGTCAACATCTTAAACGGTGTAAAGCTTTCTAATAACTTAAGCTTAGAGAAAATTAAAAATTATTTACAAAACGTAATCGAGTTCGTATCTAATGTACTGGTTCTTTGGGTCATTCATTATCCTAGGGTATCCTGCAACAAGGGCATCTTGTCCTCCAATATAGAGTGAATTATATATTTTCCAATAGACATCTCTAACTTTTCTTGCAGGGTGAAATAACCCCTGGAAAAATATAATTAATTAGTTTAAATCAATGGTATTTATTAACAACACGACTTTAATTGCGTTTTCAAATTTAGTATACTAGTTAATAATTAATGAATCATACTTGTAAAGTATACTGTAGAATTTTGATTGGTCCTAAAGAAACTCGTAATCCGTCAATAGAATCCATGAATGCTTGCACTAAATGTGGTGAAGTTTCAAAAACATTTGGCCAAACGTAATTTAATAAATGTACTAAAGCATCCTCACAACCGAAACCATGAACACCCAAAGCCATATGCTTTATTGCTGCACAAGCTGTTTGCCTGTGTACCAAATCTCTGAAAACAAAAATTATTTATTAACATTGTAAAATTCCAATCAATTTTTAAAAATTACCTATCCATTAGAGCATCTTCAAGTAACGGGCTGACGGCATATATGTAATCTTTGCCCATTTCTCCAATATATTCGAATAGGAACGATAATGATTTAAGAACTCCATTTTGAACATTAAGTTCTGGAACTCTGTATTCGTTCATGAGTGCCGGTAAAACCGTGAAAGGGCTGCAAGTTTCTGCGACAATAGCTATAGCTACGGTTGTACAAACACGATTCTGTCGTTCTTGAACTTTCAAATTATTTAATAACGTTGCCAAAACGTCGTGAGGACTGTAATACAAATGATATTTTAATAAATATATCTTTACTTTTAAATAAAATTAATCAGTTTTTATATTTTTCACGTATAAATTTACCCAATAGCTTTTGCAATGTAACCAAATGTATTTACTGTTGCTCGTCTGATAGCTTTTTTGTGCGCTTTAAGTAATTCCAATAGTTCAAAGCAGATCCTCATCCACTCTCGAGCTGATACATATTCAGGACCTCTGTCTGCTATCCTACCGACCAAGTCAATACAATTTTCTTGCACCTAGAAACAACGAATTCAATAAGAATTAAAAAAATCTTAAATAAAAAAATTTAAACATTTTATAAGTTAATTAATATATACCTTTTCATGCCTATTTTTCAAAATTGGTGTTAATCTAGGAAGTAAATCTTTGATGGGAGGTGTCATTTTTGTCATACCAATTACGTTTACGATTGCTTTTAACGCTCCTAATATACTTCCCAATACTTCAGGATATTCTTCCCCCAAATATTCATACAGCACAACGCCCAAATGACCCATAAGTTTTTCCTGAAATCATGTTTATAGTAAGTATAAACAATTATCAATACTATTAATAAATAAAAATAGTTAAATGAAAAATTTAACTTACCTCTTGACATGTTTTCATTACAACAGCAATTCTAGAAATCAGATCAGCAGCTTGCTGACGGACTTTTGCAGATTTATTATTAAGTCGCCACAATATCGTACCGCAAATCTGAGGCAAATATGGCTTGACTCTTTTACCTAAAGTATTTACTATCGTTCCGAAACCATTAAGCATCACCACGTCCTAAAAAGTACAAAATTAATATTACAATAACATAGAAAATTCTAAAATTTCAAAATATACAAATGCATACTTCAGTTGTTTGCTCCTGGAAAGCATAAAGAATACCATCGATAAGCTGCTCTTCAAGGCGTGAATCTACATCCGCAGCTCCCAGATTACCCATAATTTTTTCAATAGTTTCCATAACCATTTTTCGATATTGTTCATTTTCATCTTTTAGATCATCGACCACTCGATTGATAATTTCTGAAGCACCAACTTTGTTAGCAATTTCTACTGTTGTATCTACAAGTTGTCTGTAATTTCTACGATCAAGAGCCATTCTGTGGTTCCAGAAATGTTTGAAGAAATGTGGCAAAATTTCGTCTTTAATATATTGTGCTTCCACACCATCTGTGCCGCAACATTGTTTGACTACCTATGTAACATATGAATAAAGAGATTTTAATAAAAATTCAATACTCATAAGAGGAAAGCTTATAATAAACATTAATGTTTTAAAATGTTTACCTTTAATACAATTTTTTTCATTTCTTCATCAGGCGACTGGAACTCTCGAATCAAAATCAACATTACTTCACGAGTATAATAATTTGCGTACTCGGCATCCATAAGAGGTATCAAATATCCAATGGCTTTCAAGAAAGCAGCCAAACCTTTACCCCTATGTGTACGAATACCTTTCCAAAGAGGTTTCAAGACAGAATCGAAGCTTTCAATACCATACGGTGTGGCTGCTTCAGCTAAGGCAGCGATGGCCAATGCAGTAATTGTACGCACTTTTTGCTGTTCATCTACCAAACCGTGTTCAATGATCTCTACTAAACTCTTCAAATGGGGCAAAATAGCGCATCCCATCAGAATAGCAATTTGTTGAACGATTTTGATGCCAGTGTGTCGTGCTTGCCAAGATTTCTTACTTCTACACACTGCTTTAAGGAAAGGCAACAATGATGGAATACCTAAAGCTGAAGCTACGACAGCAAATGCTCTGGCAGTTGTGTTTCTAACGTATTCATCGATATTGTCAATATCAGGTCTCATCGTAGAAATCATAGTAGCTAAACCAGCGGCTTTTGCTAAATTAGAAATGATTTCTCTGCCCTCTACACGAGCGTAGTAATCTTCATCGATCAAAAGGGGTTCAATAACTACAAGAATCTAAAAAAAATAGTTCTTATTAGAAATTATATATGAGTTGTAAATTATTTCAGAATTATTTGCACCTACCTTATGTACGTATGGCCGAACCAAATCGTCTAGTTTATATAAAATACGATCAATAACTTTAACAAGTAAATGCCTCTCCTGATCTTCCAAAGTCGGTGACATCAAAAGAGGCAAAATTTGGTTGAATAGCGGTCCAGCGCCAAACTCTCTGGCTTTATCGGTGATTTGTCTAAGAGCTGCTTTTCTCATTGGTGGTGTACCATTTTTAATTTTGAGGAGCAGCTTCATAATCTTCCTTTCTTTTTGCTCTTCGGGACTAAGAGACTCTTCATCTACATCTACCAACAACTTATCAAAGTACTGTGCATCTTCCGGCTTCATGAAAGGCAAGTTTCCTTTCGGTTGATTATCCATTAATTTAGCGTTTTTATCCTCTGTTTGAATGAAAAACCCTTGTGGCGTTCCAGCAATCGGTGTCGGAGTAGCTGTTAATTTTCTTGCGGGTGTTCTTATAGGAACGTAACCGGCCGGGGGTTGCAAAACTTTGTAACCAGGTGGAAACATGGCATCTAATTCATCCTCGGAGAGCGGTCGGTTTCTTTCATCAATTTCTCTTTCCCAGCGATAAGCTTGAAGCTGCTCAGGTGTCATAGACATCAAATGCCCAGGTGTAGGAGTAGCCATTCCCATAGCCTTAGGACCGGTTGGCGTTGTGCCACTAGGAGTCAAAATAGTGGTTTGATGCGGCGTCGTAAGTGGTGTTGCCGGAGTTTGGGGTGTCATCGATCCAGGTGTTTGATTCGACGGGGTTTCATCCCAACGACTTCTTCGTTTGCTTGCTGATGGAGTTGGTGTCTCCTGAATAAGTTCTCCAGCAACTCTATCCGTTCTAGGTGTTTCAGCCCATCCACTTCCGTGCCCAGGAGTTTCTATTTTAATATATCTATTAGTAAAAGGCTTTTAATGTATATATTATATCTTCCCGCCTGAACATTACCTCTTTCCGTCTTCGGTGTTTCATCCCACCGATTTCTCCGACTCGAAGTAACTTTGTCATGAGGTGTTTCTCTACCAGGAGTGGTTGCACCTGGAGTTGCGTGTCCTGGCGTTGCTTCCCACATTCTAGTACTCACTCCAGGAGTTGCTCCAGGGGTTTCAGCGCCCTTCGTATGTCCAGGTGTTTCATCCCACCTGATCGCCGCTGGTGTAGCCTACAATTTTGAATAATTACATCATCAAAGTTTAAAAATTTCAATTAGAATAAAAGGAGTTTATTTCAATATAAATACATCAGCATTGTCCCAGGAAGTTGGAGTAGCAGTGAGAATTGGCTTTTTTGGTGTTGGTGTGTCATCCGTCTGATCCCAACGGCCACGCTTTTTTGGCGCTGGTTTAGGTTCTCCATTTGCTTTCAAAGTTCCATCCTTTGCCTTTTCAGCAAGTTTCTTACGTAACTGTAAACGTATTAGAACAATATTAAGTAAATGTTCAAAGTAATTTGGTCAATGTAATTAGTTTGATAAGTTGCATTCTTACTTCTGATTCTTCTCCTTTGAGCAATTGCTCTTTCATAATTTCGGTATACGTTCTGGAACCCACATCTGGAGTTTTTCCACCTGTAATCAGGAAACAAAAGTCACGCAAAGCGCAACTGTTAGCAACCTGGGCAAAGAAAGTAACAAAATTTTTTTCGTTTGACTGAAATTTCCTAATCAATTAAAGATAAATCTCTAGATCGCTATGCCCTTGGAATATTGAAGGCTATTCCAAAAATAAGCTACTGATTTAACTCAAGACTCTTACCCGCTTGGAGATTAGAAATAAATTTACAGATTAAGAAGAAACCCTATCACAAAATGAAAAGCAGGTAAAATAGTTGCATCAGTAGCTGGCATATGATATACGTACGTGATTCTTTGGTGTCACAGGGAGCACAGTCCTGCTCATGTCATCCAGATTGTAAAATACTTCATATCTAAAAATCAACTCTGATCTCGTTATTAATAATATATGCACTCAAGCCATTCATACTGATTTATGGGGCAATGTTTTAAACCTGCATGACAAGATAAAATTTTTCAAGTTTTAAGTTTTAAACTATAAATAAAGTATTAAATTTTTGCAAACTATTAACTACAGCAAGTTTACTTGACACTTATTAAGTGAATGCAAGCATTATATTCTAAAAAATATTTAAATATTTTTTCACCACTGAAGGTAATATATTTAAAACAAATGCTTTTTAAATTGTATATACATTAATCTCAATTTAAATATTATTTAAAATCTTAATACTTTTCACCCTAAAGTAACATGTTATCTTTTGGAAATATTAAACCACTTTTTTATTCTAGTTTCATTTTTATATGTAACAATATCTGAATCAGAACTAAAATATTGCACTTAATAATCTTTTCATGTAGCTACCATACATTAATTTAATTTATAAATAAAAAAGTTTATTGCTTTAAAACTTGATAAAAATGTTTTTGTAAAAAAATTTTATAAATTATCAAAAAATTTTATCTTTATCATTTAGTGAACAGGTTTAATGGGTGGGTTTTTACAACTTAGAGTCGTATAACCTTCGACATAGTATCCAGGGTAAGCAGATGATTCCAAATGTGCTGACCGTCACTAAGAGTGGAAAAAAATGCAGGAATTAGTACTTGTTTGGAAAAAACACATTCATACATTTCATTCAAACCAATGTTCAAAGACCACATACATGTCTTTGTCTATCATCCAATTGCCCAACAACTACTCGCCCTAAGTATCTCTAATAGTTAAATTTATGTTATATATGTTTTTAATAACTTGAGAAATAAAAATTAAAATGTCACCATGAATTGTGCAAGGAAGCTTGATATTTACAAACAAAAAGTATTTGCATATAAATGAAATGGTTTTCAAATATACTCAAAAATCAAATGAATCAAAAATGACTTAAAGAATTAAATTCCTTGATGTAATGAAAAGTTAAAGAGCATTGATTTAAAAAGTAATCAATCTAATGACATAAAAACGCTCTTATTAAAACTATATATAATTTTTTTAAATAAATTAGAGTATTGCTAAAGAAAAGTGATTTTAAAAGAAAATATATTTGTGCAACGCTGATACATAAAGCTGTAAAAATAATTCTATTTTTGTGATGTCTCTAAAATAATTAATTTAATTTCAAACAATTTTGTATTAAATATGAGACACAAGTTTTTTATAATTACAGTTGCATGAGAAATTAGAAGGAAAATTAAAAAATAGAAATATTCAGAGTTCTAATTATTATAATAAAAGGAATAATTAAATCTGAACAATTACCTACTTTTTTGGTTAAAATAATATATAAAGAAAATACTACTAACCTTCAGCAAATGGATCAACACGTTCTGGTGAAATAACCAAACGACGCCTCTTTTGTCTATATTCATCTTCTCGATCTGCAATAGTAGGTCGTCTTCTATCCGCAAATGGATCGTAATCCTTTTCACTCTAAAATATTTAAAAATTTTAGTATGCTAAATAAAAATATTATTTATAAAAATAATATTTTGAACATCTAGAAAACTAACCTGAGCAACATCATTAAGTAATGCTGCAGGAGCATTAAAACTCCTTTTGTTTGTACCAAAAGTAGTGGGCTCATAATCTTCATCCTGGAATAAGTAAAATGTTTTATAAAAAGACATTTTAAAATTTTACTGTAGAAAAGTAAAATATTGTATTCTTACATCAACTTCATCGTTTGCAGCTATTGATGTTACATATCCATCAAATTTGTTGTTTGTTCCATCATAGATATCTTGATCATAAAATCCAGTTTTTCCAAGTGCTACTTGGTCATCGGTTGTTTGAAGATTCTTTTTCTTTTCTTGAATCTCTCTGATTTGTGCCTCGATATCTATCAATGAACGAATAGGAATAGATTTAGTAAACAAATTAAACAAGTCTAAACTTTCAATCATTTAAATCATGTAAATAGCCGAAGAATCGTACTATTTGCTGTAAATAAATCTGACTACATTCATCATGTAGTGAATCGATAATATAGTAGTGAAACAAATTGTAGTTTTTCAGCAGCAATATTAAAGTAAGTGTAGATAGATAAAGTAAGTATTAATTATTGAGAGAAATTGTTTAAAATATTACCTTCTCGCGTCCGCGGTATTTGATCCATTTTTACGATGGAGCGTTTGTTGAGATGACTGCTTCAAAATGGCAGCGGCCTTTTCCCAGATCGCGAAAGCCGGGGCCCAGTGGCAGATTTATGAAACACGGTTAGAGCTTTTCGTACGCGAACATTCGAATCCAGTACAATTGCAAGACTTCAACTGTTAAGAAATGTAAGAAATGTCAAAAATGTCAGAAATGTAAAGAACCATTTACACATATTGATATATATTTTTAATTTTCATTTTCTACTCAACATAACAATTTTTACTGGCAATAATTTTTTTTTTCTTAAATAATAAAAAAAATTATACAAAATTTTTTTGAAGAATAATAATAATTTGTCCTTTGATACAATTTTTTGTAGGCAATCAAGGAAATCTGACTACAAAATTATTTTTAAAATATACGTAAAAGACACGACGTAAAATTAAAGTATTTTAAAAATTGTTTAAACGAGTCTACAGAATATGTATATATTGGCAGCATTGTAAACATTAAAATGCGCGTGCAATTTAAATCTTTTATAATGAGATGACAGTATGTAATTTACAAGAAAATACTTTTGATAAATATTAAATTAAAGTGTTCTCGAAGTAAGTCAATAAAAATTTACATATAACCAAACGTTTCATTACGAAAAAAAACAATATTAAATGCCCTATTTAATTGAAGTATCAATGATTAAAATTTTTGAAAGATCAGTTATAAAGATTTTTATTTCTGATTTAATTTGGATGTTTTCCGTAAAAAAAAAACTGCTGTAAGCGGTAATCAAGATTCAGTATATAGACTCCCATCAAATCAAATCAAATCAAATATTTGCACACTACATGGCGTGCACTTGAATTCTTTGGACCAATGTTCAAGAAGGTTCCTACCGCTTCTTGCTACAACGATTCCTTCCGGCTTTTAAAGATTACTTTATTTGTTTATTGCTTACTTATTAGTTATTACCATTTAGGAAACTAATCGATAAGTTTAAACGTACGTAAACTTTTTCAAATGTTGATTGGAGTAAAAACGTGTTTGGTAATTATTGTTATTATAAAGTAATATTTTGATTCAGTAAATTAAATCATTTTCGAAGTAGTTTTAAGCGGGATTGTTTATATTCTTAAAATTTTTAAATTTTGACGTCTCGCATATTTAGCGCACTCTACTTTAAATACTGAAAAAGCGCCACATTTTCTGTACCATTCAAATGAATCCATGTTTTGATGTAAACTCATAAAGCATTTTTGAACGTACGCGCACCTAAATCCACTCATTTTAAAACAAATACTTACCACTTTGCGATCACATATCTCGAATCGATTCTACCTCAAAAAGCGTCAAGGAATCCCCGATCGCGCCGAATAATTAATCGAGTAACGACCAGATCCGTTGAAAAGCCGCGTGGCATTCGAAAGTACAAAAAAAAGGGGGACAAATCGCTCGGCGGAGTTTCCTTTCTACTCGCGAATTCAGTCGTCGGAGAGCCACGCGTGTCTATTTATAGCCGAGCAGCGCCCGAGAGAGACCATCGCATTGAGAAGCCGCTGGCTTCGTGCATAACCCGCAAACTCGCACACAGGTCCAGTCGCTAGTGAAGAGTTAGAGTAGAGAGGGAGGAGGGCGATAATTCCTGCGGCTGCGCGCACAAACACACGGACACACATGCGCAGCAGCAGCGGCTGCAAAGTCGCGCGCGCTCGTCGCTCGTAATCGTATGTTGTGTCGGCTCGCTCTCGCGCAGCACTCGCTCAGCCAGTCGGCTCAGTTGTTTTGAGTCAGCGGTGCGGTGCTCTCGTCTCTCGCACTCTCAGCTCCCCGGTTTTTCGCTCTCATCGGAAAAACAGCGTCGTCGGCGAAGCCAAAGTGCGCGTTTCCTTGGCTGTTCGCTCTTCTGTTTTCTCGCCGAGCCTAACCTCCATATACCTTCCTCTATCTCTCTCTCTCTCTCTCTCTCCGTCTCTCTCCTCCGTTCGCCGGGAAGGCGCGCGGCGCGAGTTTCCGCCACAGATATATACTTTGTACACGTTTATTCGTCAGCTGAGGATCAATTTCGGACGGCGAGGCAACTGCGGAAAAATAGGAGCCTCCTTGTCGGCGGAGGAAGGAAGCCGGAGGGAGCGGAGGAAGGGCGGACAGCCGGACTCGAGTGCCGCTTCCTCTCGCTCTCTGCCGAGCCTCGGCGCAGCTAACGCAGCCCGAGTATGACGCAGCGCGACACCCTCATACACCTCGTCGCCGGGGGGTGAGTACACGCACACCTCTTGTTTACCTCGCTCTCCTTCCTCGGAACTTTCGGACGGTCGTGAGTGCGGCTTGTTTACGTTTATGTGTCCCGAAGCTGGCTTGCACGTGCACGCAGCATGTAAATAGTCCGCGAGGAGTGTATATGTCTCTCTCTCTTTCTCTGGCTTCCGCGCGGCTCTGCTTTTCGGCTTTCTAGCCGCGGCCGATCGATCCGGGTTAGCAATTTCTCGAGCGTGTCGTTGAACGAACTTGAACGACCTTTCGGGTGAGAGCAGCACACGCCGGGGCCCGAACGTGCTGGCAAGATTATATACCGCTCGGTAAATAATTCGGAGAGTCGAGGAGCTTGGCCGTTGCACCGGTTATGTAAGGAGTTTGTTGTAAACAAACGTCGTCGCGCTGGATTTAAACGGGCGAGGAAACGGTATATAATCTGGGACGGGCTTTTCAGGTGTATATACGGCGACTTTGTTGATCATTATTTTTGCACGCGACGACGTGCGAGAGGATGTATAGCGGAATGATTTATGACCGGTTTGTGCGATGCGGTGCGCAAAAATAGGCAAAGCTCATGTTTCAAAGATTTCCATTGTAGTGGATTCCTTTTTTTTACTACGAACTTTTCTGTGCGCCGATGAATCTTGGTTCGCTTCTTTTTACTTTCGAGCGCCACGAATAATATTGTTTATGCTAAGTGCTTCGAAGCCACTCGCGGCGACTCATTAAATAATCAGTCCAATTTCGCAAAGTGTTTAACGCGTTCTCCGTTCGTTCGGTACAAGTTAACAACCTGCCATTAATTTATCAAAAAAACAAAAAGTAGCCGCTCGTAAAATCTCTCCAAGCACGTTTTTCTCCGTTCGGTAAATAATTCTACGCATCCGAAAAAACCGCCCACGGAATCCAAGATATATCTGCAAGACGAAATACCTCTCGACCCTCGCGTCAGGTATATAATATACACAAAGCCGCCAGAACCGGCGCCGTTAGGAGTATTGCGCAACAGCATTTCACCGCCTTTAAATAGACCGAAAGGCGCCCTACGCGCCGCTTTATCCTTCCCTCGGGCGCGCATTTGCGTCGCGAGCCCTGGCAGCGTCGGGTCTATTGGCATCTTTCTGCGACTCGTTCGGTATCGGACGAACCTGGGTGTCGTTGTAAACCGCCGATGGGAGGTTTCGAGTTGTTTTTGTACGGGTAAAAATACGGTTTCGGAGATAAGGAAAATTGATTCGGAAATATTCATGAAGATCGGAGGAGGAGTGTATTTTCGTTTGCGGCAGATTAAAAATATCTCTCTCTCTCATTCAAAGTTGCAGTGTTTATACGCGCGCCCGACGATTTGATGACCCAAGAAAATAAGAGCCCGGACTGCCTTTGGAGAGCGGCCGGGGAAAAAAACTTGTTTATATTGTTTTGCATTTTAATGCCTGGCACGTTTTTCTGCCGGACTGCGCAAACACGTTTTTCAACAAAAATAACAAGTCTCTCCTTTTACTCTAGAAAAAAGTGGGAGCTGAAAATGAGTCGCCGCAAACTCCGACTCGTTTCCTTCGATTAGACACCAGATGAAAACTTCATTCACAAGGTGTTTTCGTGCGCACTTATCGTCGCCCGGTTAAACGCATTGGACAAACTTTATTAAGAAATGTTGCACCTTTTTCTTTACATTTTTTTTCCGTTGTCGGAAATCAGGTTTTTCAAAAATTTTCCTCAATAATATTGTGGTTATACTCCGAGTGACGTTTACCTTGGAAAAGCAATCGAAATATTTAAATGACTAAATTCAGATTTTTGAACGGTACGACAGGAATGTTGTTGTTCTTTTTTCTGCAACGCCGAATACATTTATGTAATTTTAGCGCGTCGCCGCTAAATACTGCAAAATGAATCACCACTACCCTGCACGTGGCGATTGCCCGCGTGGAAGCAACGTTTAATTATTTCATTACGATTTGAAATTTAATTAGTGAAAAAACTAGATTTTCCCCGAGACGTACATTTATTAATTTGCTGAGGAATATCGGTAGAAGTTTGAAATAAAAGCTATCCGTAAAAAATAAGAGGGTTACATCATCCGACCGAAGAAACTACATTTAAAGCAGCCGCAAAAGATTCATTTACAATTTTAAATAAATTCGTATTTTGCAGGAGAATTCGCATGTTTTAATTATTTTTGCTCTCAACCATATTTACTTGCTAGCACCTGGAAAATAATTCAAACTACATTCATATTCAAAAGTTTCTTTTCCAATTCCAGCGGATAATGAACTCTCATTAGAGAAAACTTCATCTCGCCCGTTCAGAAAACGTACACGCGATACTGGTACGTTGCATAATACCAGGCAACACTGAGAAACAAGCTTTGAAATTTTTTCGAAAAACATGAATTTCTTCGTCGATACGTGCACGTATTACTCCGCATATAAAACGTTCGCATCGGAAAGAATTCAGTCGAAGACGCGTGCGTTTAACGAGCGTGCAGCTTTGCCGCGAAATTGCGCAACGCCAGAAAAGTAGAGAGAGAGATTTGTGCGCGTACACAGAAAGAAGCGTGTCTCCGCAAACATTTCGGAACAATCCGCCGATAAAATATGATTCACATGCCTCGAACGCTCTCCTTCGAGCCACCGAGATCAGTCATTCGTTAAAAAGCCGCGGGAGAAGAAAATCAATCGAGCCGTCCTAAAAAAAAAGGTAGACGAGCCTCTAACCCGACGAACCTCGTTTTGCAGGGTTGCTGGCACCGTCGCGGCGATCGTGACGTGTCCCCTCGAGGTGGTCAAGCCGCGACTGCAGTCCTCCCAGGGCGGCTTCTGCACGTCGAATCCAGTCTACATGAACAAGGAGATGGCCTCCGGTCACGTGACCTGCAAGGGGATCCCGAACCCGCAGAGGAGGCGGCTGTGCACCGGAGACGGGAGGTATGCAAACTGTATGGTTATTCGTTTCGAGTCTTTGGACAAAAATGTGTAACGTTTCGATCGGAATAAAATTTAGAAAGATTTATTGATTTATGTTAATTGATGGATTTAATTGAGACATTATCCTGTGGTAAATTTCACCATTTTTTGTCCAGTTCATCAATAATTCACGAATTTTTTTGGCCAAATATTTTGGTGAAATATTGGTTAAAAACTAATGAAAAATAAATATGGTAAATTAATAAGAAAGTAAACTAAAATTTTATATTTAAAATGTAAGCATGCATCTTTGAATTTATTATTTAAATTCAAAAGTTTTGCGGAAATAATGTAATAATTATTAAATTCATTTATTTCATACAATTTTAAAAAATTATTTAAACTAAAAATCAGTTTAAGTAGAGAATTTTTAAAAAATTATTGAATACTATTATTAAATGTTATTATTTACAGCATTTTACTATTATTTTCACTTTGGCCAATTTTTGACCAATTTTTCTATCAAAACGGTGCCGTTTTTAACAGGGTTTTTGGTAAAAAATTAGGCCAATTTTTAAAAAATTGGTCAAAAACTGATAAAATAATGGTAAAAACTTCCAACAGGGTAAATTGCACAATATTTCATGCTTTGATATAAAACACTGTTTAATCAATTTTTTGTTTCTTTTTTGTTAAAGAGGCTTTACGCGTTACAAATTTTATTACTGCAAGTCCAAAGTTCGGTGTTTTGATTTTCAATTACTACGTCACTGTGAATCTCGGATTTCTTCAGATTCAATTAATTTAATCTGTTTATTCTCGGTTCAAGCTCAATAAAACAATACATCTTCAAACGGTCAAGGAAGTATATTCGCGAAACTCGATCTAGCAGTGTAAACAGAACATGTTCACAGACTTCTTGTGTGCGATCGTTAAGCTCTACTTCCGGAATAAAAAAACAACGTTTATTATTGAAACCTTACCCAGGCGTTTGTCAGCCATTATATATTCCCCCTCATTATACTCATTACTCGCTCTGAAAATATTCTGTTTACACCGCCCCGTTAAAAACTTCCGACCCCAAAGCCCCCCCAATCCCCCATCCATCAAAGATCGACTAATCACGCTAAACACTCGAAGAACTCTCTTGTCCAGGTACTCTCTGGTGACGCTGTCTCACTGCGCAGTGGCGCCTCCACCGGGCGGCCGTCCCCAGCACGTGCCCGCGAATCCCGGCATCATCCAGTGCCTCAAGTTCATCATCGAGACCGAGGGCCCGCGGGCCCTGTTCAAGGGCCTCGTGCCCAACATCGTCGGCGTCGCGCCCTCCAGGGCCATCTACTTCTGCACCTACTCCCAGAGCAAGACCTACTTCAACTCGTACCTGCCGCCGGACAGTCCTGTCGTGCATATGAGCTCCGCTTCCTGTGCAGGTCAGTTTTCTGGTGTAATGGATGTGTAATTTATTCGAATGGAGCGGAAGAAAAGGAAAATCGGCGCGATAATGAACGCTTGAAAGGAAGTGGGTTAGCGGAGCGAGATTTAAATTTTTGTAAAAGATACTTATTCTTTTGTGCGTCGACAGCTTGAAGTCACAAAGAGTACACGAGAAGAAAATTTCTTGAAATCAAAGAAAACTTCATTGCGGGCAATCGGTTAAATATTTTTTTGATTTAAAGAGAACATTCTTTAATTCAAAGAAACGCCTTTTTAATGGGAAGAAAGGTTCTTTAAAAAAAAGAAAATTTCTTTCCATTAAAAAGGGGTTTCTTTGAATTAAAGAATGTTCTCTTTAAATCAAAAAAATATTTAACCGATTGTCCGCAATGAAGTTTTCTTTGATTTCAAGAAATTTTTTTCTCATTGTATATGCTGTATTTGTATTTACTCCAAAATAGTTTTATACTTATTCCGCTCTGCCTCCCAAAAATAATGCAGGCGTATTTATACGCGAATCTAACGATAAAGGATTCATCAAAACCCGATGCGAACTTGGTAACCTACATTTCTCCTCCTTATTTTTGTTATTCAAGACGCCGAGAGACGCCTCGTATATTTAATTCGAGGCATTCCGCTTTTATCGCCGATCGCGTCGTTCGCGTCGTTTATTTATCAAAATAATCTGACCGACTGACGCCTCTCTCCCCTGACGTCAATCCATCAATACCGCGATCTAATTTTACACCGCCGCGGTCTCGAATTCGCCGCGGTTACCTCATTATAACGCGGAGAACAAGTGCAACGTCAACCGTTATGGATCCAATCCAAGAGCCTCCGCGCGACGATCCACCGAGTCGCGGACGGAAACGTAAGATCCGCGTGACGCGCGTCAACTTTTTCCCAATAAAGCAGGATAATTCCCTCCTCCCTATCAGACCCCCGCGAGAGTTTATTAATTATTTTCGACCCGTATCAGCCGCCTTTTCCCGAGGAGTTTACATTAGTCTCGAAATTAGCCGACTTATCGGCCTCCCTTACAAAAAATACTCCTCCTCGTACGCAGTATTTAATTTCGCCAACAACAAAGCACTTATCGCGGCCCATTCAATAACCAGGAGATACCGAGCCTCGGGGGCCGATAAGCGCACTGCAAATACATAGCAATATATATTGGAGCCGCGAACCGGCACACATCCCTCTCATTGTGCGTCCGGCCGAAAAAACCGAGGAGCAGCTGTCCAAAGTCCAGCCCCGGATTTGCTCGCGCTGCTTTCTCCGCGCTGCGGACGAAAGCGGCTGCGGCGGCGGCGGCGATTTATTAATAATTTCCGCAATCGGGGGATTATTATGCGAGAGCGGCCGCGATAAGCGATAAGTCTGGGTCGTCTCGCGCGTCATCCCGGCACTTATCTCGGGCCCCGTACATTGCGAGCGAGCCGCTGGGTGTCGGGAGAGCCGCGGACGAGATGCACTCTGATCTCTGCTGTAGTGGTCCGTCGCGTCTTTATCTGCTCGTCCCTCTCCGTTTCTTCTCTCGGCGGCGGAATCGCCGCCGCCTCGTTAACACGCGCTGGAACTTTTTCGGCACGGGCTAAGCACACAGGCTGCTTACTCGGGAGGGAGAGATTTTTTGCGAGACTGAATCGCGCCATATGGCGCTGCGTCATTCGAGAGAGGCTTACGAGGCGCGGGAAGATCGAGACGGACGGGGACGCGTCGGCGGGGGAGCTTTAGATTGCTTTTGTCTTTTTTGAGTTTAAGCGGGAAGGGAATTTCGCGGGGTCGATTCTTTGTTATGTATTAGACGTCGATAAAGTATAGTCCTAAGAAGAGTGTAGTATCAGTTTTTGCGAAAACTTTTATCTTGCAATGAAAAAGTTTTCTTAGAAAGTTTAATGATGCCTTTGAGTTTTAGAAATTAATCAGTAAATATTTTACAAACTTAATTCATTTTTCGTAATTAAAAAACAGAGTACTTTTTGGTTGAAAAAAATAAAAAAAAAAAAAAAAGAAAAACCAACGCCATTCGTCAGTCGAAAGCTTATACGAACTATTGCGCCGCGGGTCGCGTCGATAATTTCGAAATGTAAGAAATTACATCTTCGAGAAAAAAAAAAGTCATGCATTGTGTGACGCGTAGAAATTTTGTTTTGCAAGCGATTAAATGACTAAGAGCGTAGAATCCCCCTCGAAGAATATCTGTATACGTGTCTCTCGAGGCGTTGGGAAATGTGCTTTCGTGAATGAAACCTTGCAAATAATCGCCACAGCGGCGGCGGCGGACGTGGACGTTGTATATAGCGTGGATTCGAGAAAAAAAAATAAAGCGAAAATATTTTTTTTCTTTTAATTACGATAGAAGAGGACGACGGTCGAACGGACATATTTTCGTACAGTTTGTCGTTTCGGCGAAAACGAGAATATTCAGCTCGCATTACATAATAGCGCGATATTCATTTTTAGCTCTTTGAAGCGGCGTATATCGGGCCGAGTATCAATAATGTATATCCTCTAATCGCGAATTTAAAAAATAATCGTCGTATTTTGTAAATGCGCTCGGAACGAGATTCACTTAGCTGCAATATTTACATTCAACGCCGCTCGGAACAATTGTAATCGCGGCGGATACTATCGGCGGTAAGCTGGTATTTTAAAGATTTTCGATGTACAGTGTAATTAAAATTGTGAAACTCATTACTTTCTACATTATTTCTTATCTGGATACTTGAGTAACTTTTACGTACGACTGATAAAATACCGTCATATTAAACGCGTTATTTTAGAGGAGATTACAAATTAATCAGGCGCTAAATAAATATGCATTTAACGCCATTAGTCATATCAGTCCACCTTTCTTTCACTTCACTCTCATTCTACTATTGTTTCAAAATTACGAACTCTAAAAAAAAAGCATTTCCGAACATTTGCACTGTTCCATTCACAAGAAGCCGGCGAGCCATTAATTTGCAAAAGAAATCCACTCGTCGAATCGACGAAATTGCTAATATCCAATTGATTCAGTTTCCTCTCTAGCACTTCCACGCTTACAGTATCCATTTTTCCCTCCTGCAAATTCACCTCTTATCTTCCCTCTCTCGCGAACGACTTAATTGCCGCATCGATCACATGAACCCCCCCGAATTCGAATTAAAAAAACGAGAACGTGCCCCATCGATCAGCCGACAATTTGCTTAAGCGCATGGAGCGCCTGCCCGTCTCCTCGGGCAGAAGCGCTCTCTCGTTATCGGCGGTGAGCATGTGCCGATAACGTGCTCTCCTCGTCGTCGCGTCGGGGCAAGAAAAATACTTTGCGAGCTCTCTGACCTCGCGGGGCTCTCCTCTCGCCCGACGGGACGACGTGTGTTCGTCGCGGGGGAGCCGCCGCCGTCGAATTTTTCGCACGACTCGACGACGACGCTTTTTCTCGGCCTTCGGTTTCGGTGCTCTCTTTTTCTTTGGGAGGAGCGGGGAGGGCGACCTTGCGTGCCTCGGGTGACAGGTTTTTTTTTGGAGGTTTTTGGGTTAGGCGTGGAGAGGTTTTTGAACGATATTTTGAACTTAAAGGAAACAGAAGTTTTCAAATGATTTATCGACGTTGTTTACTTATTTTGTTGAAATTAAATGTTTGAAGAAAGTTTTTTTACTATTGAAAAGATTCATAAAAAAAATTACATTTCAAAAAATTTGACGAGATCGCCGAGAGAAACTATAAATATTCATGTCAAATTAAAGAGCATTTACAATCTCAACGATGTAGTACACATTTGCAGATTACTCGTCTAAAATTAGAAATTTTATTTTGCACAAGATAATGACACATTTTACGGCGTAGATTCGATAGCTCCGAATACCTATGCATCACTCGCGGTTACATCACAATCGCGTTATTATTTTTGCTTCAACAACAAATTATCGAGCGTCGTAAAAATCCTGTTTGCCGAGTAATTATTGAAAATTAAACACTTCAATTAATCCTTATCAGTGTCAATACACGCTAAAACCGCAACAACTACCGACGTTACACCCGATATCCTCTCTCTTTCAAAACTCCGCGATCCAAAAGAACCCATTAGAGAGGCACATTATTATTAGAAGAAATTCCCGCAGCGCCCCGAGTAAACGGCCTTTATCTCTCGGCCCATTACGCCTCTAATCGCCTCGCAGATTACATCGCTGCACCGCGGCGATAACAATTATTTATCCTCGTCAAAGTAAGGCAATCGTCACTTTTTTTTTTTTCGACCCCCCACCTCTCCCGCGGTGCTCGCGCCACGAGTCGAGCACGTTTCTCTGCCGAGGCGATCGAATATACATACATACTGCGCGGCGCACTCGATTCAGGTATTCCACCGACTGTGGTAAATACAATTAAAATACAGCGCATTATTTTCACCGCGCGCTCCGAAACGAAGTCGCGCGCGATGAGTCAGGTCGAAGCCGCGCGCGCGCCGCGATTGTATATACTTTCGGTTCGCCTCCGCTCAATTACGAGCCCCGAGTTAATTCGCGAGTTAATTATTGCACTCCGCGACGTATTTTTTCAATTATCGCTTTATCGGTTCGATCAATCGTTATGTACAGCGAGTCGAGTCGAAGCGGTATATCGGTGGGGATCGATGTTGGACCTGTGTGGGCAGGTCGTCCGGATGAAAGGAGCGTCGTTCCACTTGGAGATTATTGTATACCTTTCAAGATGAATTCATGCCGGGAGTCACGTAGTTGCCTCTTACACATATAGAAGCGGCCTACTTTTTAATTTGAGCGCGGCTTGTTTTTTCGCCGTCGGGTCGGGGAGGGAAACGTGATTAATACAGCCGATTACACGTGCGAAAGATATATAATTGAGGGTCTTTTTTGCGGATTTAATGTACCGACGATCTTTTAACGCGAATTCCAATTGGATATGTTCGTTATAAATAAGTTTTGAGCAAAAAACTTATCCCCAGCGGCAAAAAGGAACTAAGTTGTTAATTAAATTAAAAGCAAATGCGGGGTCGAAAGTTTAAATAAACATACTCGACATTAAAATAATCTTTTGTATAAATAAGTTTTTACTCGAATCTCGTATCGCGTCGACGCAAATGCGCACAAAAAATTAAATCGATCGCCGGAGGGCAAAACTTTTTCGACAAAGAACCGAAGACAAATTCACCTGAAATTCACAGAGCAATTAATCACAAACTCTATCCAAACAACCAATATCCAAAAATTCAAAACAATCCGCTCCAAAATCCCCGCCGCAAAAAAATCCCCCGCAGCCCTTCTCCCTCGCTTAACGACCGAAAGTCGTTCCGTCATCGTAAACAAATTAAGCGGCTCTGTCGGCTCTCCGCGCCGCGCGCACGTAACCCTATCAATGAACGCGCGCGACTAATCCGTTGCGCGACGGTGGCCAGGCGTGCAGGCTGCACGCCGGGAAAGAGAGAGAGAGAGAGAGGAGAGCGCGCGCCTATTTTTAGTCTAGCCGGCGAACGTTGTTTACAACGAGCGACGCTCGCGTCCTTGAAGCCGCCGCGGACCGACTTTATTAGCGTAGGTCGACGTTTTTCGCCGCGCGGAAAAACCTCTCTCTCTCTCTCTCTCTCTGTGTTGGTTTCTCTCGCGGTGTAATGAGAGTGCTTTTCGATCATTGCGGGTTGCGCGCGAGCGGTGTATGGTTTTTAGGAACAATCTGGTTTGTTTGTCGGGGAGTGACGAAGCGGTGTTGGAAGTTTTTTTTGAACGTACTGCCGCGGTATTGCCTGCGATTACCGAGGTGATTACGGTTAATTAGTTTAATTTTCATAACGGATATAAAAAATTTGAACGCTCGACAAAACAATTCGTGATTGATTTGTCGACAGCGGCGTTAGTGGACGTACAAGGAAGCTTATACGAGCAGAAGCAGTTTTAAAAAAAGAAAAGCTGCAACTTCCACAATCTCTTCTGCAGACGTTAAATATACTCTTCCCGACGTTAATTTACGAGCGCCGAGAGCAGGTTTTCCGACCAATCAAACCGAGTTTGAAAATAGGGTCTCGATAAGCCCATCCCCGATTCTTCTCGATCATATGCATGCACGAGTGCACCGAGAGACACGCACCTCGCAGCCGGCGACTCGTTAATTCGAAGCAGCATCTCGTCGCGATCCTCTTGCCAGCCGCCGCGGAAAGCTGTTTTCCCGCTGCTGAGAATAGAAGCGTTTGTTCCAGTTTTTTTCTGTGCGTGTTTTTCCCGGCTGACGGACGATTTACGGCCGCGATTCAGAGGTGTTTGAACTTTTCGTAAATCATCGGGATGTATACCTATCTTGTTTGATACGCAGATTCGGGCCGCGGTGAGCCGCGCAGCAGCTTTTGTTCCCGTGATTTATGCGCGCTTCTGCGTCTTCGGTCCCGGCGATTGTGCAGTTTTCTGCGATTTTCTCTGCTTATCTGGCGTACTATTTTACGATAACGAGTGAGGCGTTTTAAACGGCGTCAACTGTCTGTAAAAAAACGTTGTATTTTTTGAAAGAAAATAGAACTAAAAGATTGACGTCTCATCTGAATATCGGAAGAAAATTGTAAAAATTTACAACAATTTGCCTTATTTGATTTCCCGAAGACATTTTATCAATTTTCCCTCATCATCCTTCAAATTGGCTAATCAAATCTGATTGAATAACTTTTATCCGCCGAGTTACATCACTCCAAAACCGCAAAACTAATCGTCTAGCTTCCTGTCATCTGTCAATCTCGAATAAAAAACAGCGCGTTTCCGAAAAAAATTCCAATCTCCAAACACCTCGAACGTTTCACAGCCGAACACCCAAAAGCCGACAACAACCGGCGCGTGTCGACGACAAAAATATGCGCTTTCACAGCTCTCGGTTATTGCGAAAGCCTCCAGTCGGCGACCGCCTCTCACTTTGTTTACCAACCGGGGAACCGAGGCGTCGCGATCCGAACGGCGCGTGTCGTTGAGTGTCGCGCGCACGTTTTGTGCATCGTTTCCGAGGGGATCCGACGCCGCTCGGCCGTGGCATAGAATCGGATTTTGTCGGCCAGGGCGAGAGAGGCCTTACTGGGAATCGGGGGGATGGAAGAAGAAGTTTACGTTTTAAAATTAAAGTTTTATTTTATGAATATCCTCTTCTATAAACAATATATTACAGTCGCTTCGGACGCTTTAGAAAATTATTAACAGAATTCATAATACAGTGTCTGCATATGAAACGATATAGGGCGTTTACAATCTTACGAATAACTCGCTACGTTACTCTGCGGCCTTATTTGCCTTTTAATTCGAGCTGTATATCTTAGAGCTAAACGTTTTATAATGTAAGAAAAATTCAAAGTCGAAAAGTAAAAGTTGTCTTGCAACTGGATATTGCGAAATCGCTCGGCGAAGTAAATGCAAAATTCTCCACACACACACACACTCCAATGTCCTCTCGGATAACGCAGTTTCAGAACAATAATTGGCATACGAAGAACACTTTAGTCTGATTTTATTTTATATTTTACTTCAACGTTACAGGTATCACCATCGAATAACAGTTTTAAAGTTTCTTCCGCAACGGGCTCATAATTAGGTTCATTCTGGGAACTCTTTTATTTACTGTTTCCTGAAGAGGGAAACGCGTACATTCATTAAAATTTCCAATTTGTCCATAAATAATAAGAGCGAACAAAATCGTATAAATCTTTTAAAAATAATTTTAACTTGTTTTCACCATTACATTGGTATAATAATAATTTTTCTAATACTTTAACAGATTCTGCTTTTGAAAAAGAAGTTTTATTAATTTAATTCTCTACATTTTTAAGAGTCAGTCGACAAGTACTTTCTAATCACACGTTGATGCAGCTTTTGCAATTGGCCATCTTTCATTTCTAAATAAATATTGGACGGTATTGTACCAGTGTCTTCGATTGTAAAGACGAGTTGATGTCTGGTTGTATTCTCTCATTTGTGGATACAATTTCATGTCTAATATTTTTTCGAGGCGATTCTGAATCTCTCCATCATATAGGTAGCCATCGTACAGAAGTATAGGTCGGAGAAAACGAATGGTTCCCTGATCGTAAGACTGTCAGCGTACAATTTTAAAATGTTTGTCGGAAATTTTAATAAATATGTGAATTTACACCTGTCTTGTTTACAATCGAAGACACTGGTACAATACCGTCCAATATTTATTTAGAAATGAAAGATGACCAATTGCAAAAGCTGATACCTTCAGGAAGCAGTAAATAAGAGAGTTCTTTGGTAATAAAAAGATTCACTATACCTCCTCCTTAAATTAAACAAATTATTAATACCATCGATACGCATTCGACTACAATTCTAACCAGTAGAACCAAAGGACCAATAAAACTACCCAATAAAACAATCGCAGTTAATACAGAACGCGCCTGAAAATCTCGAGTGCACAACGCCGTGCCGACCCTTATCATTACGACCGATCGACGGCGCTCGAAAATTATTAATTGAAGCAATCGAAAGATCTCGCGGTGGTGCGCCTCGACGCCGAAGTCGCAGATTAGATAAACCCCCTCGTTGCCTCTTATCGCAGCGCTCTCGAAGCGTGGACGTTAATGATAACGAGCTCGCGAGATAACGCGAGCAGCGGGAGGAAGAGAGATTTCACAAACTATCCGCCGAAGAGAGCGTCGAGGCAGTGCCGTAGGAGGTAACGAGTCGAGCGGCCGAGGTCTCTTTTCGGCTCGAGTAACTTTTTCGCTTATTAGTTTCCCGGCCTGGATGGTTTTCAAGTTTTTTTTTTTTATTGCGAATGCACGAAAATTGAGTCTATGTACAGTGTTTATTTACATAAACAGTTCATTAGAGGAATTAGTCGAAGAGAATTATTTGTTAAGTGTTAAATTTTAATAAGTGAATTAGTAAGCTTTGCTATTAAAAATGATGAATTACGCTATCGATCTTAAAGGTCATTAATCAAGTGCTTTTTAATCTTGTTTTCGAATTTTTTCTAAGTCTTCGGTCGAGGACTTTAAAGAACCGTGATTTTACAAAAAGGTTTCATTTATGTAAAAGAGAAGTAGCTAGAAATAAAAAATCTCTAAATTATCGTAAAACGCTAATTTAATTGGAAGAATCGTTCGTATATATTTTACAAAAATCTAATTTTCCTCGTATAAAGGCTTGGTGATAAAATAAAAGCAAAACAATTATCAAAGTCCATAAAATATGCAATTAATTCATGCTAATCAACGTAAACATTAAAACTCTACCATTAAAGAAGGTCCATTAAATCAAGAGCGACATTTATGGAAAGGTATACTCATGAAAATCTATTTCATTTAATGTTGTTATAAAAATTAAATTTCTAAGCTGCCTAGTTAAAAAATACTATCCTTTTAGAAATAAGACCACAGAACTTTATTTTGGACTAGAGACTGGCCATATATAGCTTATCCTTATACATCTATTTACTGGCCAATAAATTGTTTTATTAGAATGGCCACTTTCTAATCTAACAGGATAATAAAATACAAAAATTGCCATTTCGCGAGAGAAATGTTAAGGAGCAGCGAAATTAAATGTACATTTTTATACACGAATTATATTTACAACTAATCGCTCCTACACAGATCTAATTGAATGAACTTATTGTAAAAAAGCTTCTGATGGTATTACGTACTATTCTCATTAACTCAAATATACTCTAGACAATAAATATTCTCATTTTCGCTCTCGCGAAGAAATTCTAACAAGTGTGCGAAGTAATATCATTTATCGTTTTCGCTACGAAACAACCAAGACGCAGCAGTCAATTGATTGGTATTTTTCGATTCTGCAACAAATTTCATTTAACAACAACAATTCGATCGCAACAATTCAAACGAAGCCCGCGAGTTGCAGTAGTACCATTGTGCTGTCGAACAAACTAAAAATATACCCTCTCTAAGCGACAGTTTTGGATTCGCTTCGACGTGTACCGATAGCGCCTGTATAAAAGTACAAAAAAAGGTTTCAATGCATAACCGAGTGCATAATTACCGGGTTCGAAAATGCTGTCAAGGAAAAAACGGCTATCGATACACGGAGCGAACGCCACGTGTCGAGCGAAGCAGCCGGAACGAAAAGTCAGTCGGAATTTTGCGGCGGTGTCCTCTTGGAAGGTGCCAAATACGCTCTTCGCCCGTTGTAAAAGAAACTAACGACGCCTCCGTATCCGGTCCTCGGGATGCCGCTCTTGAAGTCGTCCATCAGGCCCAACATCCTCGCGGTGCTCTTGTAGGACTGACTCGTGTAGTACGGTATCCTCACCGGTCCTGCAGTGGAACTCAGTTTGCCTTTTTTCAGATCTGCGGACGTAACGAGTTCTGCCTTGTAGACCTCGTTGAAGAACGCGGTGTCGTAGTTCTTCTTTAATAAGTAGGTTAAATTCATCTTTGTAAAAGGCACATATTGCTCGTTAAGCTTTATAAATTGCAAGTGTTTCTCGAAAAACAGCCCGTTGCTCACACCGATTTTCCCGAAAGTCCGGGTGCGCGAGATTTCTGGTCGTATACAGGTACGGTTCTTCCTCTGTTCGGGCTCGCGAATCCAGTCGTCCCAGTAGGATTTTGGCCACTTGGGGGACAGTTCTTTCCATAGCTTCTTTGTAAGCATCCAGCCTAAGCCGGGAAAAAAGTCTGTTCTGTACAGCAAGTGAGGACTCTTAAGGTCGATCAAGTCTGCTTTGCCATTGTCGTTCCAGGCTGATACACACCATAAGGAAGGGTCTTCGGTGAGGACTGAGTGCGTACCCAGGAAGTATTCAAAGAAATCTGGAGCTACATCTAAATCGTCTTCAACGACAATTGCTGTGTCAAAACCAAACTTGAAGAAAATTTGATTTAAGGCCCAGCCGTAATGTCTAGCTATATTAAAATAACCTTTAAATTTCTTTTCTCTTGGTGGCACTTCTATATCACTTTGATCAGGTTGCTGAATATGAGAAATCTTATCTCCATAACTTTTAATAACCTCTGACGTCTGCTGGTCTTGGCAATCTTGAGAAACTATGATAGGAAATTGCTCTATGCTTGGTCTAAATCTAATCAACTGGTCAATACATCTTCGAACAGTTACTCGATTACAAGAAATAACTAGTACTGCTATTACTGGAGAATCAGCATTAACATTGTTGTTTGAACCAAGAGTTTTGAATAAATTAACATCTAAATTTTTTAGCCAGTCTGTATAATTGTTAGATAGTTGTTGCAGTACATTTGGATTATCTTCATATTTTTCAACAGTGTTATCGGGCTTGTCTGCACTCTTGAGAATTGTAGTTGTTTTCAATGGATTTTCTTCATCTATTTGTATCTCGTTTGTCCTCAATTTGTGCAAAAGTATATTGTTTGATATTATCAACTGGCTCACTTCATCTTCAAGCCTCTTAAGTTTTGCTCTAAACTCAGACTTCTGATTATCCACAATTGATGATGGATAAAAAATCAAGAAGTAAGTGACAGTTGCCCATAACAAAACTGATAAAAATACAAAAGTAATAGTTTTATTCCTCATGGCAGGCATCACCTCATTATATTTCTGTTATAAGCTATGAGTCTTTTATTTCTTATTTTCATCGAGCTGAAAGATGTCAAACAATTTTCTTCAACTATTGCACTGCAAATGCATCCTCCTTTACATGTGTTCAGAGCTTAACTGCATTAGGTTGACTCAGCATATATCACTATAACACATCGCTGACAGATTGTTGCAACTATCCACTTACATCCACTTTAAATAAGCCGAGAGGATACGTTCGCGCATGCAGATTTCCGCACTCTTTCATATATCACGGAGGGCTCGAACCGTTTTGTAGGTTAGGTTTAAGGTACCAAGGAATTCTCCGCCTCCTCTGCAACGAATCCTCGCAGATCTCCTTCCAAGCACCAGCTGCTTACGTTGACAACTGACAACACAGCACGTGACGTAACTAATTTATCACGTTGCAAAACAATCGCAAATTAAAATCGTTAACAGCGAGCGCAGCACTCCAGCGACTTCGTACTCGGCGAAGGCAGTCGGCTTCGAAAATTCGTCCCCCGATCGACGGTCCAAACTTCAAAACACAATCTCGGAAGGCAGACAAGCCGGATTTTGCAAAACTCGAAAATCGATCGGGTCGGTTTCGTCGCTCAGAACAGAGTGAGCGAGACGCTCTCTCCGCTCGCCCAGCGTCGCCCCTCCTCGCTGCCACAGTCCGTCGATGCTTTCGTGGCGCACACGTCTCGCGGTGTGCGCAAGCGCGCGCGCACGTCGGACTTCGCGCACAGTGGCGAAGCCCTCTCGAGGTCTCGAGAACAATATTCGCACGGCCAGCACTGCGCGAGAAAACACTGCCTCGGCGAAACGCGAGACGGAGGCGGGGAGCGCCTTCGCGTTTTAGGCGCTCGCTTTGGGCTGATGTACTCGGCAGGAAGAGTTTGGGGCGTGAGAAGTCGACGGACGGGCTTCCGCTAACGCCACCATTGTTGTTGTCCGCATACACGTGTATGCTCATGCGCGGAGAGGCTGCCGAGTTGTTGTTTACGAAAGGCGGCCGTGGGCTTATTCTGCGGAAGTGGAGGCAGGTGCCTTTTAGTGGAGTTTTTTTTTTGAAAAATGATATTGCTGAAATGAACGAATGAAAATGAAACGAAATGCTGCGTCGTGGTGGAAATTACACGTTGTTAAGATAATGAATTTCTTTGAAAATTCACTTGTTCCCAGAAACTTGCGTTTGAATCCTTTGCGTTTACTGAAAAATGAACTGCGTAATCATTTTGCTAAATGAAATTATTATTTTTCATTTATTTTTATAAACGAGAAATTTCAATATTTCAAATTATTCAAACGGTTTATTTTACTCGACTTTAAATTTACTATACATATTGTACTAGGCTAAAATTCGCCGCTTACCAATGAAATAAATAATTTTTACAAGTGACATCATTTTTACTCAATACAAGATCTATTTCAAGCGAAACGCACTTCTTCCAACGCTCCTCTAACGTTTCGATACGTTTCGATGCCCTTTAAAGAATACCGTTTGGGTGTGCCAGTACGTTATTATCACGAAAGATTGTTTCTTCTTCAAGTGTTGTCGTTTTTTCTTGATCTCATCGAATCTTTTTGATAAAATGTAATAACACAATAATACTCGCCAGTTGTTGTTTTTTTATTTTTCCAAACAGTCGACGTCATAGTCTTTGCCGGCCAAAAGTTTTGTGCTTTTTGGCGTTTCGCTTGTCTTTCGCCCAGCTTGCAGCTGCTCTGCAGACTGCCTAATGAATGCATGTTTCGCGAGGTCTTATAAACCGAAGCTGAAACAAGGCCAAAACGCGCTGCGAATTACCAATATACTGCTGCTTCTATAGAAAATTGACTACAGAAAGTTGACTTCTGGATGATTCAAGGCAGTGAATTACTTTCGGCATTATCGGTACCGCTTCTAAACTCAGCATATAGCATTTCTTTACTGTTACGTGACGGAAAAGCCATAAAATTTATTGAACCAGTCCTGGGTTCGGGTAGTATTTTTTTTTCCATTAACATGCAAAACTTATTAGTCAAAACATGTTTTCCTTCTTTCTCAAGCGGCAAAAGTAGTGTCACTCTTATGACTGGTCCTATTGCATAAACATAAAAATTATTCGAGTACAAGTTCATTGAATCATGAAATTCTGAAATTACCGTCGTAGAACTAAATATATTTCTGCATAATTAACAAACTGCCCAAGCAAAAAAAAAACTAGAGTTCAGAGTTAATTCAATTTTAATAATACTTTTCTGCTTTTCCCACCGACTTATCTCCAATCTTCGACAAACGAATCGTCGCCATTGGATGCAAATGATTTAACACTGCGAACAATTATCGAGGACGCAGACGTCTCATAAAAACAAACCCGAACTCAAAAATAAACACCTCCGACTCTTACACGGTATACATTTTTCCTTCGCGCGCCAATACTGTCCCCCAACGAAGGCTCTCCGCGCAATTGGCCCGCCAAGGAAAACGAGTTTTTTTTCTTCTTCTTTCCTGTATGCTTAGCTCACAAAAAGTGCCCCGAGCATCGACCTCTTTTTTGCTCCTCGCGTCTTATCGCGAAAACAAGCCGCCGCACTGCGAAATTCATCGCGCGATCGGCTTTCGAGCGCCGAGTTTTCGAGTGCGCAACGCTCGCCTTTTATCCGCGCCACTCGCAGACGCGAATAGTGCACGTTTGCAGGAAGTTGCTAGGGAAGACTGAAATAGAGGCGCGATCTCGCGGAGTGGCGTTTTGCGCGGCCGTAAAAACTTTTTCCTCCTCCGTCGCGCGTCTGGGGAAAATAAAGGATCGGGAAGATTTTGTTGGCGGTAAAATTAGAGTCAACATGGGCGTCGTTGCAGCTGGTCCTGAGCTAATTTAGGCAGGAAAACGCGGTAAATTTCCGAAACAATACAAAAATATCATTTGCTTCGCGAAACTTTAATATTCGCGAAAACAAATCCAAATGGGATACAAAGGAGAGAGCAATTTTAATCTCTCCCACATCGCCGAACGCAATAACTCCAGGCACTGTTTAATCAATAGGCAAGAGTTGTGCACCCGAACGTTTGCCTCCCCCACCAGACGTCGTAATATTTTCCCCGGGTTTTTCATTAATGCGCGGTGCGCCACTACGCAGAGAGAGTCTTGCATTGAAAGCGGAGCGCGATACGCGGCAAGTGGCGCGGAGTTACCCCCGACGCGAGTTTGACCTACATCCCTCTCGTCTTGGAAGAAAATCACCGACTGCTTCTTTTTTTTTTTTGTATTATAGGCGAGCGCGACTTTGAAGATCTTACTGCGCTTATTGCTCTGAAATCTATCTCGAGATGCACTTCGAGCGCGTTTGCATTCGAAATTGCGTTGCATCCCTAGAATCGAATAATACTACAGCCGGGTTTACGTTTATGCAACGTCCTGTAATAATTTGGTAAGAGGCTGCGAAAATGCCGAAATACTTTGCTATAGAAAAGAATCCGAAAATACACTATTGCATTTACTTTCACCGTACAACGTTTGCCTCCGCGCACAAAATTGCGCCCGCTCAAAAATTAACCTACAAACTAACCGAATTTCGTCCGCCCTCCCCATCCCAACCCAAATCCCCGCTCAATTCCGCGCCGAGAATCATCGTGTCAGCCTTGTCCGCGCGAGAGCTCAATCGAATTATACACCGCGGCGGAGGCTCGCGCGCTTATTACGTATACACACCGAGGACAATGCCCCGGGTCTTCCCGAACTGGGTCAGATTATTATTTTTTCGCGCAGCCGCCGCGCGACGTCCGCTGCATCCTGTGCTCGACGCCGAGCCTCTTTTTCCCGACGAGGCTCGCCGATCGATAAAGACGGAGGGGTCGTCGGCAGTGGGACGAGTCGCGGTTTTGTTTCGCGCGGTATAGATATATATTCCGCGGGAGGGTCCGCCGCGGGAGGGAGGGATCGATGGGTGGGAAACGATGTCGCATCGACGGAGCGTCGAACGGAGGAGCAGACGGAGTGATAAAAGGGAATTCGCACGAATTCATTTAGGCGATTATCGTACCGTCTGCGGTTCGAATTCACTCTCGCGAGTGCACGAATGATGATGCGGGAGAGTGATTTGAGCAGGCCTTGGGAGTAAGTAGTTTCGCGCGACTGCCGCTGTTAAAGCAGCCGTTAAAAAGCTTTTTTAATTGCTTTGTTGGGCAAACAAGAAAATTATGAATATATTTATGTCGCTCGAGTTTATTATCTAAGTAATTACGTAAACAGTTATTTTCTCATTAAGATAAAAAAAAGTAAATTATTTAATGTTCCAGATAAGTAAGTGTACAGCGACAAAAAATATTTGACGACTTTAAGCAATTTTCTAATTTCCCGGTGTACAAAAAAAAAACTTCTCAAACTAACCCCACACGCAAAATCTTTCCATCGATCGGCGATCGCTCCAAAAGAAACCGCACTCATCTCCTCATTGACCTCCACCGTCCGACCTCTCAGCACGACGCAGGATTTGCTGAAATGTTTGTTTTGCTTGTGTTCTAGGTTTCGTCTCGTGCACGTTAACGAACCCGATTTGGTTCGTGAAAACGAGGCTGCAGCTCAGTCACCACACAGACAAAAGAGGCGTCCTCGACTTCGTGCGAAAGATATATCAGGAGTCGGTAAGAACGACAGTTGTTACTATCTTGCGCCTCGGAACTTACGTAAATAGACAGGTAGGAAGTCGGACGCAAGTCGAAAGGCGAGAGAACCGATCCGATTCGGATACGTCGCGAATAGTTTTCAAAGGAAAAATTCGAGATCGCAAATGGAAACGAGCGGCAAAACAAAGAGAGAGATAAAGAGCCGGATATTCTCGAGAATTAATTCTCTTTATAAAGCTCGAGAGTTTGTTTTCTTTTAATTCCGATCCGAAGCCCAAATACTTTTTGGCGGTCGGCCACGAGCCGAGCGTCTAAATCGGCGAATTGCAGCCTGCAAATAGCAATCGCGACTCGAAATAGCCGGGAAAACAGAGTGCTTTAGTAAACAAGTGAATTTATGCGTGATTGCACGGCGAGTTTAATGTTTTTTTTTTTTTCGAGATTGGATAAAAGATTGACCGCGAGGTAAGGAAATCGTTTGCGTTTTACAATTTGCTCGGCGGCGGTAAAAAACTAATTCAACGGCTGCTCGAATAAGAATGCAGTAAATTGAGCGTTTTCGCAACGGTTTATGCGTTGATTAAACGAGAGCAATTTAGTTGTTTTAACGTCTAAGAGCATCAAAACCTTAAATTAACGCGGATAGATGGAAATTAGCCTTTAACGACATATTATTTTGCATTTTTTAGTTCTATCCTCATAATAATTATCAACGCGATAAAAACACTTCCCGCTAAATCACTTTCTTCCGTGCGATAAAATCCGTTAAAACTTTAAGCACACACCCCGTCGACGCGGCGCAAGTTCACCATAAAAATAGAGCCGCGGCGATAATAACCGTTTTTTTTTTAAATAGTCGCGCATGAATGAAACATATTTGCAAAGAGAGTCGACGAGGAGCGGACGGCGGTTATTTTTGTCGATCAATGGAGAGAGAGAGAGATTAGCCGGTCATTGCAGGGCGAGCAGCCGCCTGCCGCCTCGAGTCAATTTAACTCCATTAAAAGACGTCTGCGCGAGGCGGCTCAGCGCCTCGGAGCGAAAAGCAATGTCACCGTCTCTCTTTTCATCGGATTACCAGATTTACATAGGGATTTGCGTGACAAAAGGTATATACTGATGCGTATTACTCTGTTTCAGGGCGTGATGGGCTTCTACAAGGGCATCGTCGCCTCTTACGTCGGCATCAGCGAGACCGTCGTCCACTTCGTCATCTACGAGGCGATCAAGGCCTGGCTGGTCACCTATCACACGAAAGTCAGCCTCAACGACGAGAACACCAAGACCTCGCGGGACTTCATCGAGTTCATGGGTGCCGGCGCCCTCTCCAAGACCGTCGCATCCTGCATCGCTTATCCGCATGGTAATGGACGCCGAGGACACGCGATTTTGAAGGGGGGGAGTTGGGTAAACGGTGTTGGGGGGGATTTACTGGTTACTTAAAAATATGATAAAAGTGGTTCTGAATTTAAACGCTTCTTACGAGATAAATAGAGCTTCGCGAGCTTCATCGATCATTGAATTGTTGCACAAGAGTGTATACAGATGCCCTTTCGCTTAAAGTTTATTTATTTCTCTGCACCCTCGATGCACTCATGCTGTTTAAAAATATCGTTAACTATTTTTAAAATAAATTTTATTCTCATTTTCTATCCAATCAAGCGCCTACTCAAAAGGGCACGCTTTTGTTTCACGGTATCTTTATGGAATTTTATATTATATTTATCGTTTCTGTTGGAAAAATTTCTATTTAATAATGTTAGTATTGATTTTTTTGTATTTAGCAGTAGAAAAAATGGAAATTCTACTACTATGTTCGGTATATTAATTATAAAAACTAAATATTGCATAAAAAGTAAATCTCTTCCTGAGCCATACATTCATCTCAGCTTTCCTCGCCGAAGTACTCTTTCCAAGCCAGAAAATTCGCAATCAAATAGAGACAAACTCATTAAAAAGTTCACAAACACACAAAGTCCCGTCGCCGTCGGCCGTCTCCCGGGAGTATAAAAAGACGCGGGGCGTCTTGGCGCGCTCGACTCGACTCAGGACAATCGCCTCCGTGCCAATTTCTTAACAGCCGGCGGCTCTTAAATTCGGTTCGGTTCTACAACCTTCCTTCTTGGTCGCCGTCCAAAGCAGAGTCGGCTTCACAATAAGCGAGCGGAGGCGCATTGCGTAACGCTCGGTTGTCGGGACTTGCTTCGGAGGAGATTTATCGATTTCGGTCGAAGTTACGGATTATTTTCGCTGTTCTTGCCTTGCGGCGGAATTAATTTCAATTCGAGTAATGTATTTCGAATTAAACAACACATAATTTAATCTGAAAAGCGTCCTCACAACAGAAAAGAAACTCGAGGCATTTCCTTACCCTCGCGAAAGGATTCCGCATCGATTCGCTTATCATCTGCAACGACGCACGAAATAAGAAGAATCCGCGCGCTGCTCGAGCACGACGAGAGCACGCTTCTGGCACTAAGGTATACGTCGGTTCATCGCGTCCCGGATGATTTACGTCGAGCGACTCGATATCGGACGCGCGTCTGTTTTGCCGGAGGAATTTTTCTCCCTTCCGCGGGCTCGTTCAGCGCGCTTAAATTGTGCATGCGTTATTCGACGACGACGCAGTAAATCGTATCGGCGCGCGCGATCGCCTTATCGGAAATTCACCGCGCTGTTCGCGTGCGCGGCACGTGATGCGCGCCGCGCTCCTTGCTGAAAATAAAAAAAGTCCAGAGAATATTTATCTCGATTCGCGACTTCGTTAGTTCTTTTTTTTTTGCTGATTGGGGACGATGAGAGAGAGCGGAAATTGTTTCCAGGACGGTGTGTACTTTGAAGGCAGTGATTGCTCGGGAGGTGACGGGCCTTGAGAGGCTTTAATTTTAGCTTGGTTTATTATGTTGTCGGCGATTTATTCAATAAACACGGCGCGTTTAGTAATTTTATTGTCACTGAAAATAAAGTCTTTGTTTTACATGTTTCATTGACAAAGTAAACTAAGAAAATATAAGGCGAATCAATAAAATGGAAACTTGTTGGTTGTAGCTGTAATTAAACAGGACACTTAAATCATTCTTTAGAGCTCGTAAATCTTACGTTTCAAATAAAATGTAATTTATGATATTTAACAGTAGTATCCAGCTTTGTGTTTACAAAATAAAAGGAGGAATAGATAAATTTATAATTTTTAAAATCAACAAAAATATTTACGAAAATCACTTGCGTCAATTCCTTCTGATAACTCAATATCATTGATAATTCAAAGTTTCCAATGTTTATTATTAATGTAAGGGAATATTTTTTTTAGCTTCCATTGGCTTCTTGCGAAATTAATGACTGCCTCTCTGTGGTGCGCTTCGTCTTCACTTCACTTAAAAAAGAGCATTACAAACACCCAACACCCCCTAAATGACTTGGAAGCTCTCTTAAAAATCGGTTAAACGTTACTGACATCATTCATTTTCCCATTGCAGAAGTGGTGCGAACACGGCTGCGCGAGGAGGGCACAAAGTACGTGCGCTTCTGGCAGACGACCACGACGATAGTCGCGGAGGAGGGTCCCAGAGGACTGTACCGCGGCCTGGTGACGCAGCTCATACGCCAGATCCCGAACACCGCTATCATGATGGCTACCTACGAGGCGGTAGTCTACATGCTGACCTCGCAGTACCAGCCGACCCCGAAGAACACCAGCAACAACTCCACGCTGGAAGATCCGACCCAATTCTACGCGGAGACGAAGGCCAAGCGCGAGCTCGTTTAGAATTGGCTTACGGCCCCGGAGAAATAAAGGAGGGCCGTGCTCGATTCGAAGACGCGAACCAGGGAATTCAAATCGCCCGCCATACAGCAGCGACGGATATACGGAGCAACGAAGCGGAGCGCGCTGCGCGCGCATTTCATACTGTTTTTATCCTTCAATTATTCTTCCAAGCCTGCTTTTTTTTCAGTTCATTCGATCTGTTTTTAAGTGGCGTTCAAATGCTTGTATCGATTATTTTATTGGATATTGTACGAATTTTTGGAACAAGTGATTGATAATTTATTGTGAGTTTTTACCCTGTTGATACTTGCGTGAGCGCGACTTTTTGCTTTTCGACGAGTACGGATTTCTTGGCGATGTTGCCCTTATGATTATTATTTGTTTATATTATACGGTTTAGAATTTTCTTTTCCTTTTTTTTATATAGAAGAGACGACCGTTAATACTTGTAAATATGTGATAGTCATTAGGCGTTAGAATCTACTCGTAGATTCTTAGTCTTTACATTTCTCGGAGATTTAGCGACACGTTGTATATATTGTTCTACTTCGATTAGACGAATGAGATGCAAGAGAGAATTCTTTGAGTATTACTTATGTGGCTTATAGATCCCGTCATTGTTTTCATTTTTTTTTTCTTATTCTTGCTCGGTCGATCGATCGGCGCTAGAAGATGCGATGGGAATAATATATTTCTGTGATTTTAGCTTAGCTCGAACCTTGTGTAATAAAATCCGTTACATTGTTGAGCATTCACAATTATAAATAATGAATTTTTTTTTTTTTTTTTTTTTTACAATTTAAACGCACACTTTTGAGATGTACATAGAGAAAAAAATAAAATCAATATTCGTAGAACGAATGAGCGAGGAATTGTGTGAGAGAGCAATTTTGTTCACGAAAGACTGAATTTAATTTTAGAGTACTTACGTCGCACTGCGTACGTCTAGTGGAACGAAAAAGAAAGAGAAAAAAAATCAAATTCAGACATGCGGGAACACGAATGATATCTAGTTTTACGTCAATGTCCCTAAATTATCTTTTTTTTTCTCAAACGACATAAAGTGAAAAAGTGAATTTTTTTCAAAGAATGAATCTTAAGTTATAAATGATACCAATAAACGGAGTATTTTCAAGATAAGATACTTTGTTTATATAATAGGCAAACAAAACACTTGTTAGAAGGTTTGTCTTGCCTTTCTTATAGTTTTGTTTAAAAAAAATACTAGTTATATATAAAATGCAACGCCTTGATGCTATTTTCAAAGTTTGTACGGAGCAAACTGATTTGAAGAGTTTCTCGATGGCAGTCAGATAATATCGTCAAACGAGTCAAATTTAGTAGGAGCTTTATGAAGCGATGCTTTCTCTGTATTAGCAGCAAATTATTAACCAAGAGTCAATCGTATACTATCGTAGAAAGAGATTAGCTTCTTACTAAAAACGGAAGGAAAAACATGTATTTCCAATTGCGTCGAGAAACGATGTTCCTAAATGTATTAAAAGCCTATGTAAACTTGTATACGTTAACTCCCCTGTTGTAATATTTAAAGATATTAAAAATGCATTGACAAAATTATTACATTTTATGTCATTAATCTACCTTCTATTTTGCAATCCCAAAGGTATTTCATTCATTATGAAATAGTAAATTTCCTTTCCAACATGAACTGATAATTGATTTATTTTCATTTATGAATAATTGAATTCAGCATAAAATCAAGTAATTACTTTTTCATTATTGATATTATACATTGTGCAATATGCTTTCCAACAGTTATTTTAAGGTAAATACTTAATTACATTAAAATGTATTCATCTTCTTACGATAACTCTATTACTGATCTTTATGTGATGATTATAGATATTGCACTCTTTTAATCATTTATTGCCAAATAACATTTTCAACTGTTTATATATATTTAAATTTCCATTTGAATTTCGTAACGAAAATCAGCAATGCCGATAAAGTAGAGAATACATTTCGCATTGTCATCTCGAACGGTAACATCAAAAGCTGTAGGAATTATTTCCAAAAAGTAACGCGTTTTGACAATTAGATGGCGCGTGATAGTCGATCCTCTGAAAACCCCGGATACAACGTTCAAAAATGTTCTCGAAAAGTTCAAACACGTGCCGCTCAACGTACCGATCCGAGTACGGATCGCACGTCTCGTAAAACTACAAAAATTACAAGAATTAGTTGAATAACAAAAATTAACATACCTTAAGGTTTTGTGATAGATGTTAGTTTTACGCTCCTATTTGTTTGAATTTTAAGGTTGAAAAATACGTCGTAAACTGACGTTATAAAATTCTATCTGAGGTAAAAGTCGTTATTAATATTAGAGGGGATAATTATAAAATCAAGTGGGAGAATCAATCAATAGGAATATCAATAAATTTAATAAATCGATTAGAGTAGACAAAGACTAAATTGATAAGAACAACAATATCAACCAACATTGTCTAATACAAAACAGACTGTAAAGATTTTGTCTGTCACTTCCATCGGTGTTTTTTCTCCCTTTCTAAAAATTAACATACTTCTTAAATTTACATTCATTAACCATAAAATTTCCCTCTTGATACTCCCAGATTGTTTCAGACGCCAATAATTTACCCCAAAGTAACGTGATTGTCCGCAGTTCCCTCTCCTCATATTCGCCTCTGTCCTACATACCTTCGAAAATCTCTCCCCGAAATCAGCCCGTAGCCTATATACACCCCAAAAATATAATTTTCCCTCCGACCAGATTTCGATCTCGAGCGACACACACCGTCAGCTCCCCCGCCGAAAACCCAATTAAGGACGCAAAATCGACGCGGGCAGCGCTCAAAATTTATCCGCTCGAAACTGGAGCGACGCGCGGTGCGTTATAATGAAAGCCGCCGCGCGGCTCATCAAGGCGCCATTCAGCGGAGAGAGAGAGACGCGCCGAGTATAGTGGCTCCTCGGAGGTGACCGCTTTCGCGAACTTGGAGTGCCGCGCGCTTCTCGCCCCGAGGAACCGCTACTGTCGCGGTCGCTTTCGGGTGGGAGCTTTCTTGGGTTAACGCGCGGATGGGAGAAAATGGGTTGTCTCGTCAAATTGGCAGCTTTTCATTTTACACTTTTTATTCATAAATAAGCAGATTTTCTTTACATTCTATTTATATAAAACATTAAAAAACTAAGGCTACCGACAGTCATCTTCGGCAACAACAAAACCGACCAACCGTTCGAAACTCTCGGCTAATCTCGCGCTCGCCACAATACCCTCCCTAAGCATCTCCGCATATCTCGCGCTCGAGTTTCTCCCTCGCGATTACTCATCGTCTTGGCGCCTCTCGCTCTTGACGCTCTCCTCCTCGCTCCTCGTGCCCTGCGCCTCCTCGGGGAAGTAGTTCCTCGCGCGGCGCATCCTCAGCACCCTGCCCTCGAGCTGGTCCCTCTGCTGCCTGAGCCAGCGCTTCGAGGCCTCTCGCTGGCGCAGCCTCACCCGCTCGCGGTACTGCTCCTCGGAGAGGCCCTCGCTCGAGGGCCGCCTGCGAGCGCCGCCGCCGACGACCTTTCGCTTTTTGGCCGGTTTCTTCTTTCGGGCGACGACGCGCAGCTGCTCCAGGCGGACGGTCGGCTGCAGGGGAGGGGTTGTCTGCTCCGGGACGGGGGTGATGACGGCGGTGGTTACCGGCTGGGGTTGATCCTCCGGCTGCGTGGATCGTCTGTCCGGGGACTTGGGGGCGGTCAAGTCCAGGGGATCGGCTCCGCTGAACTCCTCGTAGTCGACGGGCTCGTCCTTGACGTTGTAGATGATCTCCCTCCTGGCGACGGTGAGCAGCGGCGGCTCCTTCAGAGTGGTGTCGGGTTCCGCTCGGCTCCAAGCGGTCTTATCTCGCGGAGCCGAGGACGAGGACGCGGCACTGAATTCCTGCGCCGCGCCGACCGTCGGCTGGTCGGCGACGGGCTCCGCCACGTTGATGGACGTCGGTGCAACGGCAACGCTGGGAGGTGAAGTATTAACGGCGCAGCTAACGTTTCTCCTTCTCGCGTTCTCCTCGAGGATCTGGTCGTTGAGCGAGTTGACCAGCGCGACGATCGAGCCGACGTGGCCGAGGGCGGATTTCAGGCTCGACATCGCCTCCCTGCGCATCTCGTTCAGAGAGTCGAGGTAGGGATCCATGACGGCTGCTCGGCTACTTGGCGGGAACTAAGGCGATGGAAAAAAGAGGCAGAGGCTGCATGCACGTCAGTCGGGAGAGCGAGGAAAGCGGATACTCTCTCGCTATGTGCCGTGCAATATGAGTGTGATGCGGACGAGTTACTGTCGGAGACGCAGTTTCGGCGAGGAGTGGGGAATGGTGATAATGTCAGGAGTCGGTTGAAGTTATACTTTCTGGATGAATTGAAGCTGGGAGAGGTGGTTTTTTGGTCGAGATTTTACGCGGTTTTTGGTGGCTGCTTGGGAAAGTAATGGAGGCGCGTTTGTTTATTGTTATGAGCAAATCTGTATGTATCTTTGTTTTTAATAAAAAAAAAATTTCTGTTACATTAAATTTACTTGTTTTATAACGTTTTATGTACAGCTGCACAGTTTTCAAACCTTGGAAACTTTACCTTTACTTTCGGGTCACTTAGAGAGATTCTTAATAGTTTTTTGACTTGAATTCAGATTATAATTGCCGAGAACGGATTGAAAAACTGACTATTCCGTACATCAAACGCTGAACAACCTTATTGCTTAGCTTTATAGTAGGGAAAGACAAAGTTCTCTGTATAAGGTTTCGTCAAAACATCACGTATATTTATGTAGGTGAGTAATAGTTGGAACTAATCAAATTATCGATGTTTAGTTTGAACAGTTTGTTTGTAGATTTGAAAGGTTTTGATATTCGAAGTGTCCAGTATAGTGATAGAAAATTTAATGCGTAATAAAATCTGAATAAAATATATAATTATTATAGCAAAAATGGATTTAAATGATATATAAGTGAAAAATAAAATTTAATGAAATTAAAATTAAACACCTTGAATATCAAAACGTTTCAAATCTAACAATTATCTATTTTAGGTGGAAAAAAGAATAGGACAACTTTTGTACGTGAAATTGGAGGTGACTTTATATTTCGCTGATAAAAAATGAACGATCTTTAAATAAAGTAATAAAATTTTTCTGATTTGCCAGTTTAATTATGCGCATAACTTACGCATTAATTACACAACCGCCGTCTAACCCTTTACAACTTTTGTAATCCATTTTCCAACGTGCAAATTATCGCGCCAATTCGAATCGTATTCTCGATTTCGCGTAGAAGTAACGGTGTTGAAAATGTCGCGGCCCGTGAATATGCATTATATACCCTTTTCGCGAGAAAAATTCGATTCGCCTTTAATAAAACATGACGGTTGATAAATTGCATTTCTGTTTTGCATACTCAAATTTCATTCGAATAAGTTTTATGCGCCGCGGCGCCCCGCATCACATTTCGCGCGCTGCTCTCGGAGACTCGGTTTCCTTTTATCGATTTTCGTCAATTCGCGGTAATTCTCATTTTAAAATTTATACACTTTGCAATTTAAAATCGTAAAATGTATTATATGAGCCCTTTAATTAACAAGGGTTCATAATAACGTAAAGTGGACAATATAGTAATAAAATATCATATTTTTATGTATTTTGATTTGCTTTCGGAAGGAAATAGTTCAAATGATGAAATTCAAAATGTAAATTGGAGGTCACGATAGGTTTTATACTGTGTCGTGGACCAAAATACTAAAAAGTTTATTTGATCTTGAAAATAGACATAAAATGCTTAAAGATATCTCAGAATCCTGACGTAGCGAAGCAAAACTAAGGTCAGATTCGTGTAGAACAGATCAAAATACACAGACATTTTGTTTTTTTTATACGTGTTATATATATTTCCAGAATTGTTAAACAATTGTGATTCTTAAATTTTATAGTATATTCACATTTAAGAATCGTGTGCGCTTGCGTTTTATAACATAACTAGAATTTGAACGCGGCGCTTCGCGCGCTGATACATTTCTCCCTTATATCAATTTAGCGATCGGGAGCCATCGAATTTCGTCAAATAAAATCGCAAGTATATAAAGGGCAATTTCGAGTACATGTATCCGGAAAACATGAAGCACGAGATGGTTGCTAGGTATGATTGTTCTTTGGCCTCTGATAATCACTGTAGATAACGGCTTCATAATCTGGTCAGAGATATCACGAAACACTATTCATGTATCTATAGTTGTTTGCAAAAATTTAAAAAAGATGACGAAATGGAAAATAAATGAATAATGAAAATATCCATTGGCGCGTGCTTTAAACGCTCATCAATTTCGTGATGCATTTTAACTTGAGGGATTAACCTAATGAAAAAATTGTTTATTAATGGCGCAATTTTCTTTTATAAATTCAGAGGAGCTCAATATGCATCGGGCAATTCAGTCTCTTTTACTTTCATCCCTTGCAAAATCATCACATTTTGCAATTCAGATAAAGATGTTCGAAGACCCCAAAGCTTTTCTCACAATTAACAATCAATTAACTCAAGTGCAATCAACCCCCGCAGAAACCCCACTTGCACATCGCAATAACCGCAACAAAAATGATTCCCCTCCGACGAAATTCAAAAACCTCTCCGCTACCAAACGCCGAGGAAAGCTCTCTCTCTCGGCTCTCGCTTAAATTATCAATTAAGACCACATCGGCCAAAATAAAGACAGCCCCCATCTTCCCGGAGCGCAGGGCGCACGTAAAGGGTCTATGATCGCTCATACGATATCGATCGGGCACCGAGAGAGAGTAGAGAGCGAGAGAGAGAGAGAGAGAGGAAAGTGCGCCGCTCGGAAGCTCGTCGCTGCAGGATCCCGAACGCTAAAGTGTTTATTGCCGAGCAGAGTGGCCCATTACCGCTGCCGGAATGGACCGGCTGCTGAAAGAAGACTGGCGCACTTTCCTCCCGGGGGGCGCTTTTTAATTTTGTTAGACGGGCCGATATTGCGCCCTGCGCTTTTAACGCGCGCCGCTCTCTCTCTCTCCGTCGCTCCGTTTAGGGGGCAATTTTAGTTGCTGCGCGGAGCTATTCTTTTTGGTGTCGTTTAGAAGAATATCCTTTACAGCTGGTGGATTCATTTTTTAAGCGCGAATTATTTATTATAATGCGAGTTTATTCTTGAATAAATCGCTGATTTAAAATTCTATCTGGCTTTATATAAAGTCAAACATTTATCGAGTCCCTTTATGAAAGCTCATTGAATTATAAAAATACTTGAATCGCGCGACGAATCCCCTCTATAATTAAAGCGCATCTACGGAAACTCTTTCGTATTTGCTTTATATTGGAGCCCCGCGTGAATTTAATTAAATTCATAATCAAATAAAGAATGCTCGAATAGAATATGTTTTTTTACAGTTCGCCGGTTAAAGTTGAATAACGTGTTGCTGCAGATGCGTATAAATAAATCAAAGTCCAAATGAAAGAAATATTTCGTTCTTTAAACATTTTCTATATCGGACCGAAAATATATCATACATAAGAAATTATTAATGTAGTATTCATTTCCGATATGAATAATAATTGAATAGTACTATTTAAGCTCTGCTGTTATCCTTTTAATCGTACAATAATAAAACAAAGTTAAATAGCATTAACGTCTGATTCAATTTAAAGCCACAGGTAAAAAAATAAAAAATTTGATGATTTTACAGAATAACATTTTCCGGCAAATCGCACTCCAGTCCATTCGAGAGTCCAGCGACAATTTCACCAATTATGTCATTCCTTGATTAAATCAAGTGCTCGTCGCCCCTCGCCGTAAATGTATCGTCAAGTCCTCGAGTTTGACAACTAATTCCACTCCAACCGTATCGCGACACCAACTCGTCGACTTAGCGAGCGCTCAAAAATCCCATCACAGCCAAATTCGTTTGCGGAATAACGAGCCGAATTTAATTTCAAGCGGCGGCCCGAGGCGAGAAAAAGAAGAGAAAAAAGCGCGCAAATATTTGCGCGTCCTCTCCGCCCCGCCGCCTTAACTTCATTCGGCCGTCGGCGCGCGCATTTTGTCAGTCGAACGAGTAAACAGCCGCTGGAAATTAGGATCAGAAGGGCATTAACCTCGAGGAGCGAGGGTGAGAACGGAGGGGCTCTCGAGCTTCTCATTCATTCGAGTGCGTTTCGAATATCTGACTCTGGGGGGTGATGCCTGCGATGGGGTCTACCTATTAGAAAGGTATAGACTGACCGAATTCGCGTTGGCGCTCCTTTAATTTTCGCTTTAAAAAAAGCGTTTCGTCTCCGATTATTCTAATATTCCGTTTTGGAGTGCAATTTTTTTTTTTGTAAATTCTAAAACGAAGTTTTTTAATTTGGTTTCCTCGAACGGAGAGGTTAATTAATGAATGGTAATAATGCCGAGATGAAAAAACTCCGACAATTTTAAACGAAGCTAGAAAAGAATGCCCGGCAAAAGTGAGCTTTTTCGTATTCAGCGGCGGCGGACAACATTTTCAGGAGGGAAAGGAGAGCGAGGCGCAATTTTAATTAATTAACATAAAATTGCGTATTAATTAAAGGGGCACAAAAGACATTGTAATACCTGCTGTCACTTCAGTCCTTCCATTGTAATGGAAATTACACGTCAAAGCCCCAAAGAAATTTTTGCATTTCACTTTGTCGCTCACTTGAAATCGTCGTTAATTGTAATTGTTGATTTTGCAATTTATTTAGATTGTCGAAGGATTTGTGTTTTATTATCCGCAAAGGATAAAAAATCAATAAGAAATCTTTTTATAGCTAAACTTCTTAGTTTAGTATAGAGCGTATATAAATAAATATCGTACAATGAAGAATAACGCTTTTTTATATAATCATTAGACTTTATAAATTCTGAAGGTATAATAAGTCGTGGATATTATTATACTTGCTTTTTTAAAACCCAAGAATTCTACTTTACGAAGCAGCATTTTTCTAAGAAATGGATTGGGATGATAAATAATATTGGCCACGAAGAAGCACGTATTACCAGAGTACAATAAGAATCTACCATACTCGAGTAGATATCGCAGAAAGTTGGAAGAAGCTCTGTAAGAAGCTTTACAGTATAGAGAACTTGAAAAGTTCTTGAAATCTTCGAGTTTTCAAAGTTCCTCAACTATATCTTCTCGAAAGTCAAGTCCGTCAAGACTCCAAAATATCTGACTTTCAAAAAGTCCTGCGAAAGTGAATCCCGTGAAAATTCCGCGCAAATTTGGCGGGTTAAAAAAAAAAAACTCCAATTCCCGCTTTCCATCTACGAATTCGCATCGTCAACCCCGTCGCTCGTCCTCGCCTCGCCACGGGGGGCTGCCGCGGACACGATCGTCTCCTTAGCTCGTCGGTCCCTCGGTTTCGTCCGAATAATTCGCGCTGGCTCGCAGTCCCGCGAGGACGATACGCAATCGGGTGCTTTGCGCGTGCGCGATATCGACCTGCTGCCGCCCCTCCCTCCTCCCCCCGCGAGCGAGACGGAGAGAAAATAACAACAGCGGCCGGTGTGTCTCTCGGTGCACTCACACTCGGGGGGATATGCCCCCCCCCCCCCCCCCCCCCCCCCCCCCCC
>UCOL01000502.1:0-63106 GCA_900474335.1 Ormyrus nitidulus
GGGGGGGGAGCCTCGAGAGGGGGTTCACGGAGGCGCAGTGGGGGGGAGGCTACGAGAGAGCCGCTGCTACTGGGAATACCGCACGTCCACGTCGCCATGGCAACGCTCTTGACGGGGGTGGGTCGCTGTTATACTTGAAGGGTTAGCCGGGTGTGCGAGGGTACAGTCCTTGTAAAATCGCGAAAACTCCCGCCGAGAAAAAGATGCAGGCCCCCCCGCGGAGAGAAAAAGGAAGGAACGGTACTTTTGACCGAGATTTCACCCCCTTACCTACGACCCCTCGCGGCTGCTGCTTTCCCTTTCGCGACCTCCGGCGCACCACTACGTCGCCGTCTGTTTACATCGCTTAAACGTCTAAGACAATTAATGGCCGGGTTTTTGGCGCGCGTCGAGAGCGTCGGAGACCGCCGCCGCCGCCGCCGCCGCTTCTTCCTTCTCCATTTCGCGCCCGCGCGCTCTTTTCCTCTCGTTTTCCTTTTTTTTTTTTTTTACTTCCGAGGCCAAACAACCCGACCGCTCGAACCAACGTTTTTTCCTCTCGGTTGAATTTCTCTAATGAGATAAGTGAATTTGCACATTCTTCTTGGGTAGACTAGTTTTCACAGGGTCGAGCGATTAATTAATGAGTTGATTGAGGTTGCCCTTTTTTATCTCGTTGCCTTACCGCAGAAGATGTTTTATTAATGCGATTTTCAAATTTGTATTATAATATTTTCAAGCCTTTTTAATTTATAAATTAGCAAACTAATTTTTTTTTTTCTTACAATTTTTTAGTGTTTATGTTTTTTTTTTAAATATAAAACAGATTCGAAGATCTAAAATTTATACAAATAGTTACAAACAATTTTGATTGAATTGTACAAACTAAAAATAAAAATTGATATCACAATGTAATAAAAATTTCATTTACGTTTTAAATAATAATTGTAAAAATCGTTCAATAAACGATTTCAAGTAATATATTTTTATATATATGCTTCAAGCCGAAATTTAAACAAGAATATTCTGCAGGCTAGATGGTCAGTCTTATACAAGCCTTTGAGAAATTATATTATATTAAGTTTTTAGTTAGGATTACCAAATTTTTATATCAATCCAAGTAACGATGAGACACAAAATTGTTTTATGGGTCAAATTAATTTATTGACAATTAAATGTGACAATGCAAGTTTTAAATCAATAATTATAAGCGGCAAAGTTCAAATTAAAATGAGATTTAAGTTTAAAGCCATAAGTTATCCAAGTAATTTTTGATGTGACATGTAACTAGACCAGTACCGTCAAAGAAAATGAAGGCTCGGGAGGTTCCAAAAATTGCCCAATCGACTGAAATGGCTTTGAACTCTTTTCAAGTAGAGACCCTCCAAAGATCACCAATACGTACCGCAATTTTTTTGCGCTCTCGTGAAAACCTTTTTTTCCTATTTACTCGTATCTACAGTCGGCTGATCAGTAGTTGCGGTTATTTTTACTCCCTATGGAGATCGTAAAAGTAAATGTTACAACGACGCTATTATTGGCCATTATGGTCTCCGGCGTCGTACCTGAAAAAAAAATAACAGAATCAAGCCTTCTTTTTGGTAGGATAATATTGGAAAAAATCTTTATTGAATTTTAGTTATTTATTTATGTATTTTTACTTTCGTAAATAATTGTCTAAAAAAATATTTGTTCGTTTAAAAATAATTTTTTTTTCAGTACTAACTATTACTTGTAGTAAATAAATATTTAAATTGACGATAAAATCTAAACCGATTTTAAAATTGTATAAAAATGTACATGATTGTTTAAATATGCAGAGAATTGTAGACATACCGAAATAAAATTATCGAGTAGATTTTTTTGTTTTTATTTATATTTACTGAATAGGTATCGATTTTCAATATGAAAGATTCGAGGTGTTTTGAAAAATTCAAGGTCTTTCTATCTACAGCTCTTCAATTATTATTGATCTCGCCAATTGTTTTATCAGCTCCGAATTCACTACAATGTTCGATTTCAGTCAAATATAATTACCATTTTACCATTTTCTCGATGAAAGTAAATTTAACTTTGAATAACTTTTCTTTTCCGATACAATTTTTTAAACCAAAGATTCAAAAAAATTCCAAAATTCAAAATCAGTAATTTTCAATCAATTTTCAACCTGATTTGGTTTATTTATTCTTTAATCATCAAGAAAATAGCATACCAAACTCTAAAAGTTACCTAATCGTCACAGTTCGCCAGTATTCTTCTCGAAAGCCAAAATCCGTTTATCCAAAAAGCAGGAAAATACTTCATTCCTGTCGCGCGCGCTCCAAATCCTCTTATGGCCGATCGGCGAATTCGTTTCTGGCCTCTCCCAAACAGTCATTAATCATCGGCACCTGCAAATACAAACAAGCATTATCCTCGGCGGCCGGGCGCGAACGGAGCTTACTTTCTTTGGCCGACAACGAGCTCTCTCTCTCTCCCTCCTGCCCTCCATGTAGGTGAAAATGGCATTTTCTCCTTGTGACGAGCCGGACTCGGCCTAAGCTCGTTAGGAATTACACGATCCCGTCGGCCGTACACAGCGAGGAGAATGCGGACTTGTCAACACTCAAACTGGACTGGATTCGCTAACGGGCTCAACGTAGCCCCCTCTATATATAGAGCGAGGAGGGAGTCGTTCGTTTCCCGGGCCGAGCAGCGGTAGCGGCGGCAGCGGCAGCAGCAGCAGCAGCAGCAACACACGCCGCAAATCTAATCATGGCCTGCCGCATTCTCGTCCTACATTTTCCAGAGAGAGAGAGAGAGAGGCGCCACGCGAGATATTGCTCCATCAGGCTCTCTCGCACCCCTTTTTTTTAGTCGGTTCTTTTCGTCACGGAGGCACGGCGCGCGCGAGGACCGGAGGGAGAGCGGCACCCTCAGCGAGGAGAGAGAGAAGGAAGGGGAAGAGGGTATTCTATCGCGCGGAAAAATATTTGCCGCTCTGATGCGTCCAGATGAGAGATAACGCTGAATAATAGATTTTCTATGAAGCCCGAGTACACGGGCTTGTATACGCGAGCTCAGTGATTTTGCACTCGTTAATGCTTAATGCTCGCGCGAGCGGAAAAAGCGAGCCTTTTTTTTAAGATTCGCCTTATAATTTTAATTTAACAGCTTTTCGAACGGCTGTTATAAATACGACACCGGCTGCGAATAGAATCTTAATCTTTGCAGTATGATTTTTTGAGTCTTAAGTCTTTCAACGATGTGGTAATGAACTAAAGAAAATATCGAGTTGCTCGAAGCTCCAATCGTTTTAACGATAGACAAAAAAAAATGCAGTGGAATTGTCGCAGAGATGTAGAATTTCTGTTTGTGCAGCTGCCTCGTACAATTATAATATCGAAATTATTTGAGTGTTCTGTTTGGAGGTAATCGATATTGATACGGCCTATAAAGAGATGGCGCATTTTCCATAGGCGCGCTAAACGTTTAAAACACAAGACAGAATTACTCACAAGGAAAGTAGCAGTTAATAACTTTGCAATGGTAATAATAAATCAGTATTGCCGAATTAATAGTTACGAACTGTGTAAATAAGGGTATTATTATCGCATACTTTATATCAGAAACTCATTAATTTTACTCGCATGTTTTTATGCGCTATTGTCTTGTAATCGGCCTTCATACTTCAAAGGCTAAAGTGGCTTTAATGATCCTATTATTGATTCTACTGCTATTGTATTTCATAATGCACGTTTTGAAACGGTAACTATTATTATTTATTTTACTCGATATTACGATAAAGAAATAGAAGATTATTCGATTTGAACATTTATCGATTACCTTATTGGACAAAGTATCGTCAAATTAGTTGGTTACATTTGTACATGTACATCGCGAATTACCGAAACAAATTAATTTTAAATAGCGGAAATTTCAACCACGGCGCTTCCATTGATTTAAAAGCTTCCAAGCGATCTCTGCCCGTATTTCTACGTAATGCTGCAAAACAAACTCCCGCGGGTAAATACAAAATCCTTTGCTCCAAAGTTTTATTAATCCCTTACATGCAAAGGCGATCAAGGTCGAAGCGTAAAAAAGTGTCGCTTGGCGACATATAATAAAAAAAAAAAAAAAACTCGCCTATCAAAAAGTCATGTTTTTTTTCCTCTTTTTTCAATTTTTCATTTTTTGCCCTCTTTTTTTTTAAATATTTTGACTTTTCGAAAATTTTTTCAATATTTCTCGCACTCTCGCGGCGAGCGCAAGCTGCAGGACAAACAAGGTAAACGCACACGTACGACCTTTTCCCTCCCTCTCTCCTAAACTCGGCCGTCGTACAGAGCGGCGGCAGGTTTGATGCACCCCCGAGAGTCCGAGGGGTGGGGGGTCGGAGATATTCCCCTCGTTCATCTAGATGATCATCTCGCCCGCTGCGTAACCCCGGGGGGGCCGAAGCCACGCGGTCTCTTCCACCCCCCCACCCCTGGCGCGCGCTAGGACTAGTCGAAGGCGGAGTCTAGTCCTCTCTCTCCCCACCTGGCGGCCCGCTCGGCTAGCGTTAGGTAAGCTTTTCGTTTTATTGATTTTTCGCAAAAAGCGCTTGCGCGCCTGCACTATTACTTACTATATACCGAGACGCGGCCCGCGAGCTGGTGAGGGTGAAGGCAGCCGGGGTGGGGATGCGCGCTGCGCCTCGCACATCTCTCCGGGGCTGCGTTCGTTACGTATGTATATATACAACCCCCCCGAAGGCTCGACCTCCCCGCCGACTCTTTATCCGCTGATTATTTACCGAACTTCTTCGACTTTTCTCTCTCCCCTTTTCCCCCGAAACGATGCACCGATCGAAGCTCCGCCGCCGCCGCCGCCGGCTGGTTTTGTCGAAAAAGCTCGTTACCCGCGTCGCATTATCAGTGTCAACGTTCGGCGGCGGCCGCGGGGGCTGGCTTATTAAAAAGGGCCTCCTCCCACCCCCGGGGGAATTATTAGTGTACACCGAAGATGAGCCCGGCTGCATATAAAACCGGCGAGGGCAGAGCGCGGAGCCCGGCGATCGGTCAACATTGCGATTTCCCCATCGAGGCTGCCGCCCCCCCCCCCCCCTCGTGTACCCGTGTATCATCCGTAGCTACACGCATAGGTGGGCAAAGCCTCCGGTCCTCGGGTTCTAGCCTCGAAAATGAAGGCTTAGTCGCCGAGGCCAACATTCATTATTACTTGTCTCCGGATCTCTACATGCACGTCGGCTCGCGTCCATACATCCATGCATGCATGCGCGCCGACCCCGGGGGGGCGAGGCTCGCCTATTGGTCGTCCGCTGGTTTTCCGAAATCATCGCCGGCCTCTGCTGCCCGCGTCGCACACAGGTCAAAACTCTAAACGCAGCCTCTCGGTGCACGCACACGCGGCAAACTTCTAATGGAAACACACGGGGTGGTCGGCTGCAGCCAAGTGGAAACTCTCTATCTGCCTCTCTGTCTCTCCTCCTTCCTCTCTCTCTCTCTCTCTCTCTCTCCGTCCTTCCGCCGGCTGCAGCAGCTCTTTCTCTCGCGCGCGTATTCACGGATACGCCTCTCCGCGTGTGCGTGGCCGAAGCTGCGCCGTCGTCATCAATCATCGAATGCCAGCGGCAGCGCGTTTTCCCCGCAAAAAGCCCTCGCTCTCTCTCTCTCCGTCTCTCGCTCGCGCCGAAAACCGGCCGACGCACCACCCACTCACCCCCCCGCGCACCCTACACGGCCCACCTCCACCTGCGGCTCCGTCCGTGTGCGCGTGTAGGCGTGTGCGTGCGTGCAGTGTGCAGTCGATGACGGTTTTCACTTTGCTAGCCGACAATCACGAGGCCGCGGGGCGGCCTTTTCTAGCGGCGCGATAGACGGGTATACTTACGCCGACGGGGGCTGTGTGCAGGGCTGCGAGGCTCCCTCTCTCCCCCCCGCGGGACAGATCAGCAGGCGCAGCAGCTGCCGCCGAGATGCACCTTGAGAAAACGACGCACTGCACGGCCGAGAAGGAATATATACTGCGGGCTTTTGCCTTTGAGCCTGTCGACGAGCCGAGGAGACGAGAGAGAGTCGAGTTGCCGTGCCGCGTAAAAACGCTGAACTGAATCCGCGGCTCGCCGCGGACAGAGGGGCAACGTATGATTGGCAACAATCGGCACTCTGATCGAACGTTTGTTTCAGAACACATATGCACGTACATATAGCCCCGTCTCCCTCGCGCTCGCGCCTCTCTGCCTCCGCCGCCCCTCTCTTTCTCTCTCGCGCCCTCTCTTTCGCTCGTCCTCTTCCATCATGTTCGCTCTCTTTCGTCCTCTCGCTCGCTCGCTCGCTCGCTTTGCGTGCCCGCCTTTTTTCTCGGCGTCTCTGTCGCTCGCCAGCGGAGCCGAGCCGATATTTATTCTCCCTCGCAGTCCCCCGCTTCGATTCCGGACTCTCTCTCCCTCTCTCTCTCTCGCTCTCGCACACTCCGATGACATTCCATTCGTCGAAACGCCCGGTAAAACCTCTCTTTCTCTCTCTCTCTGGCTAACCGAGCGCTGCCCAGGCAGGTTCGATCGCTCCGCATTGCCTCCACCTCTGGGGCTGGCTTTTCGCTCTCTTTCTCTCTCCCCCGCGCGCAGCCGGCATTTTTATATCTAGCCTTTATATGCCTCTCTCCCTCTCTCTAGCCGCGATTTTTTCGTTTCCTTTTTGTTTCGGGATTTTCTCTCTCTCCGTTCTGTAGCGGGCCGCGCGCGAATTTATACCGGAATTTCTATATTCGGCAGGAGAGCTCGCGGCGCGCGATAGTGTGCGTGTGTGTGTGCGTGCGCGTGTATTTGGGTAGGGGCGAGGGGGGAGGGGTTGGAGCACCTGAGCCGCGAGAGCTAATACCACGGCCCTTTGATGACGAGAGATGACTTGATTTAGCGTGAAAAATGATTTTGGGAGTGCCTCTGCGAGCCGCGCAGAGGGAAATTTTAAAAAACGTATAAATGCAGACTTTTCCCGAATTCATCAAAAGCTTGTAAATAATAACTCTGTTTTCGAATGGGCTATTTGAAATATTGCCGGCTTCGCGAAAAATTATTTAAAAAATGATGAAAATTTCAGGGATAATTTTTAGAGAGTATCGGGGCTTTGCCTGTTTTTTTCCCCCGGATTTTGCAATGAAGAGAAAAGTCGTAGCTTTATAGCTCTTATTGTGCAAATTTAATTTCCTAATTAACGAATGGCAGATAGAGAACGGAGGATCAAAAAATCAACTTTTTAATTAACTTTGTTTTATCTGCTATGCGTATTAATATAATAAGAATTAACGAAAAATTGTACGTAAATGTAAAAAACTTTCAAATAAATGATAAACCCCCGCTTATATTCGCAAAATTTTATAATGAAATGGACATAGTACTTGTTTTTAATTAATAATCTTTATTAAAGTTATTTAGTCAATGTTAACTAATCCTAAACTATACTAAATGAATCAAATTTTATGAATAACTTATTATTGCAAGTAACAAAAAATACTCTCGTAAATTAACAATTAACAGGAAATTTTATATATAAATTTTTTGCCTACTCTTGTTCTATTGCAGTCTCATTCGAAAGCTAAAAAGCTAGCGGATGCTAATATTTTCCAAGAAATTTGCCAATGGAAAATCAAAAGCAATATAATGACGGCGCGAAGCAAACAGATTTGCAGCAGAAATGAACGCAAAGCCGGGACAGGCGAATAATCCCGGCAACAATTAAGCTAAAAACGTAATTACTCTCAGACGCATCGGGAGAAAGATTTCGAGGGGGGGGGTGGCAGGGTTTCGACACTAAACATTTAGTCGGAAATAATTTGGCTACACTTTCCTCATTGCTCTCGTGCGTCGACGCACACGTACGCGCCTCCTCTTTGTGATATTTCATCCTTTTCTCGCGAGCCGACACTCGGGCACACCGACAGAGAGAGAGAGAGGGCCCGGCGCTGCCGCGGAAAGTGCGTCAGCGTGCGTGCACCGACTGCATGCAAAGCAACTGCGGCAGGGCTGAAGTGAAGAGCGAGCGAGAGAGGGAAAGAGAGAGAGAAAGCAAAATATTCAACAACGTCGGCGTGACGGGGGCTTTAACATTGGCCCCCCGCGCTACTCGCAGCTCGCGCTGACGACTGCCTGGTGCGCCGGACATTAATTAAGGGATTTTTCTGAGTGTTTATTTTTTGTTTTTCCCTAGCGGAGCTTTTTTCCTCCTGCAGGACGTCCGCTTTTTCGGGCGCTCTCTCTCTCTCTCTCTCGGGAGAGCAGCGTGAAAGATGGGGAGCCGGCAGGAATCGCTGCAGGTTATGAGCGAGAGGGGATGACGAATGTCATCAGGGTATGGACTGCAAGAATCGGAGGATTATTCATTGAAGGTGTATATTTTTTAGGCGAGCGAGCCGGTTGAGCCGGAGCGCCCTGAATTATCGATTAGATCGCGCGTCATATTTGTTTGGATTAACTACGTAAGTTTGATGTATGAGCCTTTTTCGGCAGTCTGACTTTACTGCAGTTTTACCGGGATCATTGAAAGAGTGCGAGAATTATTGTCAAGTCAGACCTTTTTTAACTTATTTTTTGCTTTTCTTTATGAATTTCAATAGCGATATGCTTTAGAGAATGTTTTTTGACTTTCTTAATTTTTGATCGAAAAGAACTGAATTTTACATTTAAAAAAAATAATACAATAAAGTATATATGTAATTTTAGTATGCAAAGAATTAAGTTCAAACTGTACGTCAAAGTTAATCTTAAAAAAAAAGCAAAAATAATTTGAATGTATAGACGTGGAAGATGAAAATTTTGAAGATTTATGCTACACTTGCATTGAATTATTGCACTAGAAGAATGAAATATTACTTCATTCAATAAGTTTCTCTGATGCAATGTGTGAAATACAATACAGTTAATACTCTGGAGACTTTTGACATAAAAAGTTGCGTAGTATTTGTTATCAAATTTTACTACTTACGTTTTGAATAATCACACCATTGGACAGTTATTCTATGTTTAATTTCGGTGTATATTTTCGAATATATCGAATAATAACTGTGTTACAGTTATTATTCGATATAAATATTCGATAGTTAATATTCGACCACTGATTTATTCATAAACATTATCATTACCAATCTTTCTTTTTTTTCGAAAAATTAGATTTTAAGTTTTGAAATAATACATAATACGATAAATTATTTTCTTTACCCCAATCAAATTTCAAAGGGACTGTAAATAATAATGTTTAAAATATTTCCGAATAATAATTTAATCAGGAAGTATTTAACAGAAGCGATGCAATATAAAATTACAATCTTGCTGAATTAAATATCGGTTTGTAATTGATTAGTATTGTTTTCATTGATTAACAAGTGTTGTAGATTTTAAATTCGTTTTATTCTTCTGTGATTCATACGATTCCTGCGGATATTAAAATTGACAGTGCTCCTCTGTTTCCCTCTTTTCATCATAAATCATCGATACTTTCAAAACGTACAATAAATTTCTACGATTATATTACTTCAACCTGTCAAAGAGATTACATAGAAAGTTTCAATTAATAATGTACCCTTCACTGCATTACTTTTCTTCCAACTGTAATTTAAAATTATTATTCTATAAAAATTTTTTCAAGATTTTACATTAATTAATAAGAGACGCAATGATTTATGACGTATGATTTAATAGCCTTTCAACCACTTGTCTAACATTAAAAGGATTTCTCAGTAATTATTTTCGTATTTATGAGGCAAAAGATTGAAGAGTTTTTTCAGCCTATAAAATCTGACATTCTTATTGCTTATACAGTTAATCAATTTAAATCACTTGAAGAAAACGAAATTATTTAGAATTCTGCTTACAAAGACTCGTGACCACGAGACATTGAAAAAAAAACCGCTAAACAACTGTCCATGCATTGGCACAAAGCCCGGCAATTTTTCGATTGTCGAATTACAACGGTCCATCAAATCGCAAAGCGCGCGTCTGTAAAACCATGAAGCAGAGCGAGAGAGAGAGAGAGAGAGAGAGAGAGAGAGAGAGCTGTTCATGCGGGTCGCAGAGCAGGAGCAGAGAGAAGCGCGCTTGAAGGGAAACCTTTCGACGCTCTCCGGCACTCGTCATTTTTTCCCCTGCGATATGTGGGTTAGTGGAAAGCCGCGCGCGAATAATTCGCCACGCAAGAATTCGCCTCCTATACGGCATCGCTCAATCGGTTTTTATTCTATTCTCCCGCCTGCTCTCTCTCACTTCCTGGGATCGATGGTACGCGCGATCGAGAGTCACCGTAATTGACGGGCTCTTCCTTTTTCGTTCGCGGCCGGCTCGCTTTGTTTCTTTGTGTCTCCGTTCGCAGGCTGCTCCGGTCATTATTGGCCGATGCGCGGCGACAGAGACGAATTATGGGCAGCGCGGAAAAATTGGGATAACGCGCCGCGCGACGAGCGGCGGACGCGCGAAAACGAAGGAGGGCAAGGATAAATATATTATCGGACGCTCGTTGGGATACCGCTTGGCTACCGGTCTCCCCTCTTCTCTCTCTCTCTCTCTCTCTCCCGCCGGCTGGACGATATGAACAAGCTGCGACGTAACAAGGTGAGATCGGCAAGTAACGTTAATGCTTTTATTGACTTTGCAGTCCTTCGTTCCTACGCTTTTTTACCCTGATGAAGATTCCTAATCGATGTAACGAGTCTATCTATTAAAGATAATTAACAAGTCATAGAAAAAGAATTTAATACGTTCATACTGAGTTGTATGAACTGCTTCAATCATCTGAACTATAAACGGATTGACAGCGGCATTTTCTTTTATTTACTTGAAAATCCAGCAAAAGATATTCTTTGGAAGTTAAAATACTTCTTTTAATCACATGCACAAATTTCAAATAAAAAAAAAAATTAATGAAAAAGTTGATGAGACGTATTAAAAAAACTGACTATATTCTTACCCGACGGCAGTGACGCTCGTGAGGCATTCCGGAATTCTCTTTAACCCCCGGTTCTTCAACCCTGCCTTGGAGTCGGCAAAATAGTTCGCGACCAGCTCAGCGAATCACGCGGTAAAGAAGATTTCGGGCGCAGTAAGGGTTGAGAACGCGATGAGAAACGTCGCGCTCGTCGGTGGTGGATGCCATGAATGAATTTCACCGAGGCAGATGGGAGGGAGAACGAGAAACAGCACCGGGGGGAGAGGGAAAGCCGGGACTCTGATTTATTGTATATTTCAATTTGTTAGAACTCAAACATTTAATTGCTTGTACGTCGGTCGGTCGGTTAATTTTTCAGCGGTCCTCGTTCAGCGCCAGCCAGAAATAAAACTCATTCGGTTAGTTTTTTCTCCCCCCCTCCCCCCGCCGCCCGAGCTTTCGCAAATCCACTAAATACAATTTCCTCGACACCCGCTGTTATCTTTCCGTGTCACAATTCATCGTTTTATAAAGTCCAGACCGCAATTTCGTTCTTTTCAATCGTCCATACTAATCGATTTAATTGAACGATTCGCGGCGTATTAAAACCGCTGCATTCGCGGGAAGCGCCTTCCGTCGGGGGCGATCGACCACCGTGCATAATGACGAGAGGGACGACGAGGAGGGATGAAAGGATTCGGCGTCAAGTTAACGAAAAATTTTCCGCCTAGTAAAATATTCAGGCCCGCCGAGTGAGAGATCGGAATAAAAATTGGGAGCAAAAAAGAAGAGGAGAGAGAGAGAGAGAGTGGCCTACGCAGCACTTTTTCAGCCTCGCCGAATTCGTCGAGTCATCCGCTGATGAAAGATCGACGCGCATGCGCCCTCGGCGAAATTTTGCCTACGGCTGAAAATTTTCCGCGCGTATAAGCCTCGCGCTGGGATTCACACACTCGGCCAACTCGGTGCAAAATTTCATACTCTTTTTTTACTCTCGCGCCTCTTTTTTTCTCCACCTTCGCTCTCTTTTGTACTGGCGCGAAGAGAGTTTCCGAAAAAATGCCCGTTTTCTTTTATTTATCAGGGGATGTCCAGGAATTACGGTACAGTTTAAATTGGAAATTATTGCCGAACGGGTAAGTAAATTACAGTCGACAGAGAAAAAATCCGTATACTTTGTTCTCGGTAACAGTAAAGAGAAAATTAAATACCCCGTAAATATGAATGAGTATGTGCATAAATAAGTTCTTTGAATTTGTACTTGCATTTCACAATGAATATTGAACATCTTTAAAATTTCAGAGGAATCAAATACGGACTGCTTAAAATGAATTTGTAAATCATTTCCATTTTTCGTTATATTCTTACTTGAAAAATTTGTTTGTACAGCAGTATTATGAAGTGTAAAAAGTTGTTTATATTATCATTGTACGTGGAAATCTTCGTTGTAAAGAACGGTTTATCAAGACACTTTATCGTCTGTCGTATTATTATATCTTTACTTTACTTGATGAACTTGTCTTCCTCTTAGAATGGCCAGTCGTTCCGCTTCTATACCTCTATAAAACCTTTTGTGCAAGTTGTATCTCTTACGACGAAATTACTTTTTGATAAAGCACAAAACGTGAAAATGAGTTTGACGTATCCCGTTATTCGCTTCTTTCCTTTTACTTCTAAAGATAATAAAGGCAGTCATTTTTAAAAAATAAAAACGTATCTAATAAGTAACTGTGTGTTTTCAGTAAACAGACAACTGTGAAAGTGTATGTCAAAGTTAAATATTGCTTTTAAAGGTAAAGGCGTCCTTTCCATGAACATGTACAACTTGTTATCCTGGTTTTCGCCAGCATTTTTTTATCGAGAGCAAACGGTTCCTCGGAAAAAGCGATAAAATAATGTGAATTAAAAATTCCCATTTGATAAAGTCCATCCGACGTACACGTCATCAGGGATTATTAAGAACAATGCGCTTAATCTTTCAGAACGCCACTTGGCCCGATAGATTATATTGGCTCGGCCGGAGTCGGAGCTGCAGTCGGCGAAAGGCGAAAAAAAGAAGGTCGTTTAATATCCTAGAAAATAAATTATAGAATTTTCCGGGAATATAATTTTGTTCCGTACAAACATGTCCGGAATCGTCAAAAAGCTATAGATCGTTATTGTCTGGCCGTTCGCTCTCGCGCCGAAGGATCATCCTCGCGCTTGATTAAACACGCTGCTAATTCGACAAACTCATACATCCTGGAGTATAAGCTCCAACGGCGGACTGACGGCCGAGCAAACATGACGTCCGCGGCCCGGAGAGTTTCCGATGAAAATTTTCGATCACGCTGGAAAAATGAAACTTTTCTCTCCGCCGCTGCAGCAGCTGCTGCTCTCTCTCTCTCTCTCTCTCTCTCTCCGCTTCGCAGCCACGGGGGGCTTTCCCTGAGGAGGCTAAAGATAATTATTATTCACGACATTACGCGTCGAAAATTGAACGAGCCGATCGAATGCGATGGCCTGTCCGACCGCAGACGCGCGCTACTACTTATATTTTCCCCGAGCCGCGCCGGGCGCACTTGCATTTCAATGAGCTGCGCCGGCCGATAGTTTATTGTCGGCCTCGATTTATGAAAAGTATTTTAAGCGCTACAAGTAATCGCGCTCTTTCTGCTCGTTCGGGCAAATTTAAATGGAGCTCGAGCTTTAATTCCTTTATTAAAATGCTGATTTTTGCATTATGCGCAACATTGCTGTTCCCGATTTTCCTCGTAATTCTATTCCATTATCAAATTACTTTTAGAACAGAGTGAAATACCGATATTTAAAAGTTTAATGAGCGTTTTGTAGTATAGAAATTTTATGGTTTGATTATGTCGTAAAAATGTACTATGCAGCGCTATTCATTCGCAACGTTTTACGATATTATTGAATTCAGTAGTACAGGTCGATGCGGTCAGACACACAATAATGAATATTTATAGTTAATAAGGTAAGAGCTTCAAAGCAGACGTTAATAAAGAAAATGAGCCGACAAGAAGTATATAAGTGAAGCGAAGAGCGTCCGAAAAGGGCAGCCGCTTCGGAAAAAGCGAGGACGAAATCGAGCATATTAAAAGAGCCGGCTTGTCTGGGTCCTCAAAAGCATCAGACAGAAGCAAATCGTCAGTCGGGGCGACGTACAACCCATTCAATCCCTAGTCGGCCCTCGCACTCTCTCTATTCCCTTTCCCTCCCCCCGCCCCCTGCAGTCGGGCATATACAGAGCGATTCAGACGTGTAACTCTGCCATAAAACTTGACCCACTTCCCTCCGCACCGCGAATACAAAATAAACAAAACGAAACGGACAGAGCGAGCGGAGAAAAAAATGTAGCGCGGCGGCCGCTTGGAAAAAAAGCGCGCGCGCCCGCCCGGCGTCCGTTCGCTCACCTCGCGCTCTCTCTCTCTCTCTCTCTCTGCCCGTCGATGGGGTTGAACTTGGCAGGGTTCGATCTCTTCGATTGGCCCGAAATATGTGTGTCTCGGTCGGCCGTAGCCCCTACATCCATCGGCACCTATATACGCGCGACCGATTCACGATCGCTTTTCGCGCGGGGCTCGATGTACGCGTAAGCGCGCGCGCGTCTTGCCTCTCCCCCTGCGTAATAACGCCGCTGCTGCGGCCGGCCGGCGGAGGGAGAGAGAGAGAGGGAGCGGCGGGAAAGAGTGTATAAGCCTCGGTTGCCAAGCGGGCGCAAAGGAGAGAGGAGGTTGGCCGAGGCTCTCGCCAATCCGCTCGACCTTCCTTCCTCTCCTCTCTCGTTTTCCTTGCTTTTTTTCCGGCGCGGCGCCCTCCTCTCTCTCTCTCTCTCTCTCTCTCCTTGCTTGCGTGCATCAACAAAACAGCAGCAGCAGCCGGCCGTGTGTACAAGACGCCCGAGACGCACTCGCGCGCGTATATACACGCGGCGGCGGCGGCGGCCCCCCGAAAGGGGTTAGCCTTAGAGCCGGAGAGTGAGGGTAGAGAGCCGAGCCTCGTCTCCCGTCCATTGATTACGCGAGAAAGAGGGAAAACCGTCCAGTTAAGTGTGTACATATGTGCGTGAGCGAGCAAGAGCTTCCGGCGGGGGGAGACAGACGCAGAATCGCGGCGGCGGGGTAGGCGTGGCAATGCGTCGGAGCGACGGCGCCTTATTCGTTCAAAACTTCGCGCAAAAGCACCGCCCTCGCCGCCACCGCCGCCGCCGCTCCCGCCACCGCTCGTTCGGACTCGTTCGCGCTCGTTCGCCGGCTCTCTCTCTCTCTCTCTCTCTCGCTCGCTCCGCTGTGTCTTGTCCCGCGCACGCAGCCGCAGCTGCCCCCTGCTCCCCTCTCCCCCCGCAACTGACGTGCGCAAGTGTGCGAAAGCACGGAAACTTTGGATCGAGCGCCGCTGCTGCTGCTGCTGCTGCCCGGCTCTAGACGGATCGCCGGGGGAGGGGAGGGCGCGGAGGATGGGGCGGAAAGACGGAGAGGGCGGACGCGAAATTTCGAGGCATTTTTGATTCTTTTTTTGGCCGAAAAGTAGGGAAATTTAAGAAGTGGACGCGGCAGTTGCTGTAATTTGGAAAATTTGAGAGGCTGCGAATCACCGGGGAAGGAAATAAATGACAAGCCCGCCGAGAATAATGCGAGCTCCCGGGAGCAAGGAGCTTTAAGAGCGTAATTAAGCGTGCTTTATTTCCCTGAATTGTAAATCGATGAGCGGTATATTTTAAGAAGCGCTTAAGGCTATACACGCAATGGGTCGCTGAAAATAAGTGCATTAGAATTTTCGATCGAGGGGACAAGATGAAAAGAACGAGGGAACGCTAAAATCGTAGAAATTAAATGAAAGAAACGGAGGCAGAGAAGATGAAAGAGCTAAAAATGGAAGAAAAAGAAGTCACCGGAAAGGAAGATATATGGAGGCAAAGAACCGGGAGCGTCGCCGTCATTACGAGAGAAGCTCGTCCTCTTTTTGCCTGCACTCGATCACGAGAAAGAGAGAGAGAAAGAGAGAAAGAGAGGAGCTCCGCACCGAATTTTTGCATCGGCAAAGAACCCTCTTTTAAAAGAGCTACGAGAAGTGGCCGACTTGGGACCGGATATGGAGACTCGAGGCTCTTGGGCTTGCGATAAGCTCGAGGCTCGATTTCCTGTCGCGGGCGCATTTTTTCGCTCGATTCCGCGCCCGGCTCGTTTTTTTCTCCCCGGCAGCAGCAGCAGCAGCATTACTATCCCCCTTTGCCCAGGAATTGGAAAGGCCGGCCTGCCGAAAGGGAGCGGGCGGAAAACAAATGCGCGGGCGCGCGATGCATATCGAAGCGAGGAGTCTCGCTTTCGATTTTCGCGCCTCTCTGGCCGAGACGCGAGGCTATTTCCGGTCTCGCCGCCCTGTGTGCCAATGCCACTATGTGCCACCACCCCTCTCCCCGTGTTTACGCGCCTGCACCTGACTCGAAATAAATATATATGTGTATGGCGCCTCGGTTCTCGTTCTTTTGCTCGCCGGCGACCTGCCGAATTACTTTTACCTTTTGCAGATTCGCGGACGCTCCGCGCGGTTATTGACTCGTGCGTGCGAACGCCGCTTTAAACCTGTGTTTGTGCTGGCCCGCGAATGATAAAGGGGACGGTAGCTATGGTTTGCTGTGCTTCGAAGATGAATTCGCGCTGAAATTTAGTGAGCTAGTTTTCATAAGAGCGCTCGCATTCAATTAACTTTTACAGATGTTGGACGATTGAGAGCGCGTTCTTTATAATCACTTTTTTTCAAAGAGTTTCTTTTTCTTCTTATAGAAAATGTTACTGTCGTGTTATTTTAGCCAAGGTAATCTTTTACTGTGCTAGTATACAGACATTGAAATGCTGTTCAAAATACAAAGCAACCCAAAGCGGTGCATCCCCACCGCGGAAACGACTCTAATTATTGAGAAGCCCGCGAACCTCTCGAAACTCGACGAAGCCTCGAAAATCCGTCCGCTCGATCGAAACGAACCGGTCGAGGGGGTTGTGCCGTCAAAGAGTGCTCCCGTATCTCCGTCCGGCTCGTGACTTCGACCGTCGCCGTAGTCGCGGCATCGCAAATGGATTCTCGAGCCGAGAGCGATTTAGGTTACTCGTTAAACAGTCGCGCGGTCGCGTCCCGCGCGCGCGACATCCTCTCCCGCCTCTCGCTTTCCGTTTTGGGCGCGCGCGGGCGGACAATCGCGCGCGCAGATACATTGAAGAGAGGAGAGAGAGGGAGAAAGCCGCGCGCTCCATGCAGATTACATGCGTTTTGTTATGGGTCGCGGCGATGCGACGATGAAACCACTATTGTTCGCCGGTGTTCCGCGTCTCATCTGCAAGTTTATCTGCTTAAGCATCTACACGCTTATTTGTCGGAACGAAATGCGCGCCGCCGCTGCAGGGAATGCGTTTTATATTTTTCGCTCGCTTTCTGTCTGTCCCTCCGCCTCTTTTCCAGGCCGGCCGCGTTTCAGGCGTTTTTTTTTTCATTATTTTTTCCTTTTTTTTTTTTTAAATGCGATATTGCTGCGTTATGCAAAACCGGATTTGGACGTGAGATGCTTTTTTGTTTCGAAAGGGACGTTTTATAATTTACTTTTGAGTACTGCGCTAAGAGCATTATTATTTCCAAAATTATGCAAATGCCTGGCACTACGCCTACAGGAAAATGTAGCTAATGTGTATATAAAAATGATTACATTCAAGGGGATTAAATGTCTTCTAAAAATTTTAGGAACTTGATGACGTGCATTTCGGAACAAGAATAATTTAGTTTATTAAATAGATTAGGAGTTACGAAAACAAAAATTTCAAAGGAGAATTATTATGTCTTTATTTTTGCTTCATTAGCTGGTGCATTAATGAACTGCACATTGGACTGGATTTCTGACAAAAACGGTTCTACTATAAAAAATGTAATTACAAGTTTATACTGTAATTTCAATATTTTAAAAATATAATTGTACAGTAGGTTTTTACAAATGATTAAGATTTTTCTTGCAATTATTATTTATTCAAACATCCAAATCATTATAATTTAAAAAATACATTGTTCACTTACAGCATTCTAATTAAAAAATCAACGTATTCAAAAGTTTTCGCTTCAAAACAGTATGCGCGTTTTCAAGTTCGAGGAAGGAAAAAACCTGGAAAAATCTGCCGGGTGTGAATGGCATTAAGAAAGCAGGCGGATAACTCGAAAAAAAAAAAAACGCGATCGCGAACAGCGGTCGATTGGCCATGCGCATTTTTTAATCGAGCATGTTAAAGCTCAGCGATATACAACAAGCGCCCGGCGGAAAGTAAAAGCGATAATAATCGATCAACTCCCGGGGCGAGAGCGTTCTTCGACCTGTGTGTGCGTGAGTGTGCGCGTGTCCGTGTGCGCGAGCGCGCTTCTCTCTTTGGAAAATGCGAAATTTTTTTCGCCCGAAAGTATGCCAGCAAAAAAAAAGCCCGCGTCCTTTCATTCAGATTTAAAACTTTCGCTTTTTCGTTGATTGCCGAGCGATATCTGTTCTGCTTTTATCTCTCTCGCTCTCTCTCTCTCTCTGTAACGCTCGCGTTTTTTTTTTCGCTACCCCAGGCATTCGACTCGGCGTCAGAGTTCTGGGACGCGTGAGCACAAAGTGCATACAAACAGCGAGCTCTCCGTATGTGTCGGATCGCTCTCGTGTCCCTGTCTGCGTGCGCAAGCACGTGTCTATCGATACATCGGCCGTCCCTCTCCCGCTCGCAAGAGAGCTTTCTCCCTCGATCATATTAGCTTATGTTCCGATAATGCAGGCATGTTCCACATTCGAACGGGGGAGCTTCGTCCGTATATACATCGCGCCGAGCGCCAAGCAGCCGTAATGAGCCGTGTGAGCGAGAGCCGCTTTGTTAACTTGCTTACAGTATTCTTCAGATTTCAGCCCTTTTTCGGACGAGCTTGCATTATTATGAGTGCATTCTAATTAAGCTTTGCAAGCTTATTTATGGGTTTATTGGTAAGACGCACAATGAAGTGCGCAACAAAAGCCGCTTCGACTTGAAAAGTAGTTTGTTTTTTAATTTTCTTTTTCTTATTTAGCCTTATTTATGCTGGCATTATGAGCTACTGGAGATGCTTTGAAAGCTCTTGAGTACAATGGTAACTTTAGCCTGTAATACTCGTTAATTAAGGCGCATTAGGCGCAATCTATTGAATTATGTTGAACGTAATTGTAAAAAGTTTTATTTATATTTTTTTATCAGTTCGTTTATGTTGAATTATGAGTTTTATTGAATTATAATGGACGCATGATGCATAAATCAAATTTATAATGTTGCATAGAAAACTATAACAATGTTTAGATTACTTTTAATGAAATTATATAATAAAATATTTTATGCTTTTGGCTAAAAAATATATAGAAATAATTTGATAATATCAATTAATTCTTAATTACTTAAGAAATAATTAAATTGTAACTTCAAAGTAAGTACATTAAAATGTTTGATATAATCGTTTGGAGAATGAAATGCTGCATCAAAATATATAGACTTTGTGTTAATTTTATTCACTCCATAATTATCTAAAATTATGTAATTAAGTTACGTTATAGAAAGTATTGTATTCGAATTCATGGAAAAGATAATTGCATCGAAGCGCATTTCTGGGAACTGCCTAGAATCTGACGTTCCCATAATGAATTAAAAAGCGCTTTCCGCGTAATTCTTCGAATCCCGATGATCGAGCGCAAAAAGCGCGGTAAAAAGCCGGAATCGCAGCTCACGCGACGCAGCTGGAACCGAATTCAGAGGGAATATAAATTTGGCAGGCCTCGTCCGTTGGCCCGAACCCTTCGGAACCGCACGCAGGCGGTTGTACGCATTAATCGCTACGCAGAAACAAGCATCGATGAAATTCCCTCATTTTGTTTAAACCCGCGGCACACATACAGCTCCGACCCGCACTCTTTCATACCCAGTCTCGTTCCGGGGCGCACAGGCCGGCATACCCGTAGGCGGTCTAATGAGTAGTCGGTCACTCGCGGACGTTCCGTGTACTCTCTTCCTCTCTGTGCCCACGAGCGGCCAGGACTCTCTTTTCTGGCGTTGAAAAATTAGTCTCCTTACAAAAAACTCCGCGGGGACGCTCGCCCGCCTGTGCGAGCGCACAGAGGGAGAGAGAGAGAGAGAGGGAGAGAGAAGCGAAAAGAGGAACGAGTGATGGAAAAAGGGACACGTGAAGGAAGGCTGCTTTGCGCTCCGGGAAGCGAGAGCGGCGCAGCACACACGAAAATCTAAAAGAAAAAAAGAAGAAAAACGAGCGAGCGAGCGAGAGGGAGAGAGAGAGAGCAACGTAAATACGAGCACACGTTGCTACGCGCCGTAAGCATTGCGCGGCGCCCCGGCCTTTTTACAAAGGGTGTCCCGAAAGTACGATCCGAGGCCGCCCCCGCCTCCTGCCTTTCCGCCCCCCTGCTCTGCGATGTAAAAAGGACCGAATGAATAAATTAGCCCCGGCTCTCTTTCTCTCTGTGTGCGCGCGCGCGCTCGCGTACCACAGACACACGGGCCGGCGTGCAACAGACGAATCGAGAGAGAGCGAGAGAGAAGGAGCCACGAAGGGTGAAGCTGTCAGTGTCGGGGATTGGCTCTCTCGCCATTTTGGCGAACGCCGAGAGGCGAGCTGAGAAAGACACATGGGGCGAGCGAGAAAGACGGATGGAGCTCTGCGGGCTTCCGTAGGAAAATCCGCCAGGAGGGAGAGACCGGGGAACATCGTCCTTTCGCTAAAGGCCGAGGAGGGTGTCGCTTAGAGCCCCCGCGCCATTTTACCTTTTTCGCCCCCGCCCCCCCGCCGCCGCCGCCGCCGCCGCCCGTGTATACCCCCTGCCCCCGTGTACGTCTTGTTCGGAGAGCTGCTTTTTCCGCGAGGCTTTAAGCGATCGCGCGCTCCGAGGTCTTTGTAAACAGGGACACGTTCGCTGGAGAAATTAGGAAAATCAGCGAGCTTCCTCTTGACCGAGATGATGTACGAGCGGCGAGAGCTTCCTTAAATTTTCAGAAATTCTGGACGTGGATTCGTTCAATTTTAAAGTATGAAATAATTTTTCGGTGGCCGAGTAATTAAAATTTATTTCGAACCTTCGTCGAAAAGTCAATTAATTCGATTCTTTTTCATCGATGAATTTGAAATTACTTTTGGCAACATTTTAAACGCTAATTTTAATTGCGAAACTTTTTCTTGTTTGGCCGTTCATTATTAATTGACTTTTGAACAAACTTTTACTATTTATTAAAAGAGTAATTTACCGCCGCCCACGCGCGTTTGGCAGAGTTGAAAATACTTTTTAGAATTAAGTTCAATCGACAAATTTGAATAATTTTGCATTTTCAATTAACGCGCGATAAAGAAAAAATTAAACTAATCTCTTGCCTCGACAGACTCGGAGCAGTAAAATGCCTCGGACTCTCTTCCAAGTCGCTTTTATCTCAGCCCCGTAGATCCCCCTGCGCGCATCCGATAAAATTCAATCGCACAAAGGACCTCCGCCAAATTTTACTGCCGGCGAAGAACCGACTCTCCCCCCCAACAAAAACATTAAAGTACACCCAGAGGAGAGCCCGGCCGCGTCTCTTCCGTGCCCATCAAACAAATCATCCGGAAGACGAGACACTCTTTCTCCGGCAGAGAAGGACCGGGCCGCGTGTATCCAGGGACAACGAAGCGGACACGAGAAGGAATATAGCCGGGGCGGGAGCTAAATCGGGATTAACATTCTCGAAATCCGCCGCAATAAAGGAGGGAGGGGGAGGCGAGGGAGAGAGAGCGAGAGAGAATCTTGCCATATCAAAGAGGCGGCGGCGGCGGCGGCAGCGGCGCGTTTAGATTCGCCGGTGAAGGGCAGCTTGAAATTGGAATGCTTGACTTCGTTCTGCTCCGGCTCCCTCTCTTTCTCTGAGCTCTAAATTGGAAAATGAAGAACGAAGAGCGGGGAAACAAAGAGAAGTACCCTACGAGAGGAGCGGGTTCGTTTAATATCCAATTTCCGAGACGTCAATCCTTTAACAAATTACCGGTCATTTCTATCAGCTCTCTTGCGCGTCTAAAGCTCTCCTCATTTTCCTCCTTTCTTTTTGCGCGCATTTGTCCTCCCTCCGTCTCTCTCTCTCTCTTGAGCGACGATTGCGAATTTCTGCGGTGACGTGCAGCCTGGGATGAGACCGCGGGAGAGAGAGAGGAAATCGCTGATGAAAGGAGGGAGGAGAGAGCGGCGAGCATAAAGAACGAGAGCGCGCGCGGCAGCGTATATACGCGCGGCGCAGTTTCTCAAATTCAAGCGCCTCGCTTCAAAGAGCGCGCGGCGCGCGCAGGCGATCCTCTTTGTTTCCGCGTTAGATGCATCCGTTCGTGAAAACGCGAGCCTCGTCGGGGGGGAAAAAAAAAGAGGCCGCGCGCGGGGCTCGAATGCGCGGCTCTTTTTTTCTCGCTCAAAAATATCAAAAAAACGAGAGAGGGAAAATGAGCTGCGCGCGAGTATCACGTCCTTCTCGCGCGGCGGCAGTATTTTTATTTCCGCCGAGCGAAGAGGAGCTCTGGCTCGGCTCTTGGAAAAAAATGTTTGTAATGAGAAAAAAATTTCCGTATAGTTACCGTTTACGCTTTAAAGGGACAAAGAGGGGAAGAGCGAAAGAGAGCGAGAGAGAGAGAGAGAGAGGAATGTAAGCTCAGTCGGCGAGAGAGTTGGATAATTTTTTATTACTGTTTGGCCTATGCACAGGCGCTCGTAGGCTGTTTGCGGTGAGTTCTTAAGTTCGCAAAAGTTTTCCGCGAAATGCGGCGTATTTCGCGGAAATGCAAATGCGCGCCGCGCGAATATCTTTTTCTAAAAGCCCCAGTCCTCCCAGGATTTTTCCGCGGGCTTGCGCGCTGTTTTTAAATATAAACGACAAAGTTTGCGCGCGTCCAAAGCATAAATTTCTCAAAAAAATATTCAAATCCCCTTGGCGAAAGTTGCGCGATTCGCGCGCGAGAAAAACGTATAACGTTCTTTCGTTTCGGCGGAATATACAGCGGCGTTGCACGCGAAATCTCGCTCTCTCTCTCTCTCTCTCTCTCTCTCGGCAATCTGGACTCGTTAAAAAGGCTTGAAAAGCGCGCATCATCCGCGACGCGGCGAACAAGCCCCTCTCATTAGTAGGAACATCGCGCGCGACGTCTCGAAAGCAGCGCTCCGTCTCTCCGCCTGTTGAATCCTCCAATTGAGAGCGGGGGTGGAGGGAAGAGGAGAGCGATTGGCATCGGGCCGCATAAAACGCGGCCAAGAGCTACGCGCGCTCGCGGAAGGAGGGGAATAAAAAGCGGGCAAGAAACGAGCTTCCGCCTCATTTTGTCCCTTTCGTCCGCGGCGGGCGCCGCGCTATTTAACGAAATATATGCGAGTACGCTTTCAGAGCCGAACGACCTCTATAAAAAAGAGCGGGAGCGAGCAGGAGCGAATGGGAGAAAAGGGAGGCCTTAATACAGCTCGGCCGGCTCTCGAATCTCCGAAGTACCTGCATTTTACGCCGCTGGAAGCTTCGGGATAAAGTATTATTGCGCATAAAGATCGGCCGGTGGACGCGGCGCGCGCAATTAAGCATCCCTCTCCTCCCCCCCGTCCGCGGCGGCGCGAGCTGCGAGGCTTAATCAGGGGACCCGAGGAAAAAGCCCGGAGCCCGGCGCTACACCCAGATAACAAATCATCGGCATTTCTCAAAATGGCCAGGCGGCGGCAGCGGCGGCGGCTACCAACAAACGCAATTACCCCGGGCGGCGCTTTAGCCGCCTCCCGCGTAGCTCTTCCGGGGGTGGCTCTCTGTGCACGGGCATAAACACGCGCGGGGCTGCCGGCCAGACGTATAAGACACACCCCAGCGGCGGGCAGGGCGCCGAGTGCTCTTTCGGCAAATATATTATTTACATCGGCCCTCGCTTTTCTCTCCCTGCTTTATTTTCCTTTTCGGGCTCCCAGCTCCGAGGGCGAGAGAGGACGCCGTGCTGCTCGCCGCTGCTGCTGCTTGCCCGCTGCTGCTTGCGCCACCCCCTCGCCGCCGTTAAAATGGCGGCGCACGTGTCCTTAGACGCGGCACGCAAGCTGGATTACTACGTGTAGTCTCGCGGCGCTTTTTGCACTCTCCGCCCAGCTTGTTTCCTGGCCGCTCCTCTTTTTGCGAGCCCCGGGATCATTTGCACCGTGACGAGGGTTCGCCACCGCCGCCCCGGAGAATCGCACCGATTTATCGCCCGGGTTTTCTCTCTCTTCTTCTTTTTCTTTTTTTTTCGGCAAGAAAGTGTCCGCTTCTTTTTGCAGGATTCTTTTTGGCCGGATTTATATTTACGTGCAAATTGATGAATATGTTCGCGCGCGCGGACGGCGAGAGCGCCGTGCCTTGAAATTTTAATCCGATGTTTCGCGTCTTTGACGCGGTCGTTGCAGATTAATTACGGGATAATTTCATGAATAATAGGGCTCTGCGCGCATAATGAAAAGATCAAGGACGCTTGGAATTTTTTTTTTCTACTTCAATGCAATTTTCTATAGCCTGCCCTTGCAGTTTGAAGTTTCGTCGTTAACTTAAAAAGCGATGGTTAAAAAATTGACCCTGCATAATAATATTTCTAGCTCGTTAAATGTGTTTTGTGTGCTTAGTACAAAATTTAATTTTCCCAGATTGAAACTAATATCTAATATCACCGTTACTCGGCATTTGAAACTTGCGATTTTCGCGGAGAAGAGAAAAAGAACCCTCCCCCGAAATAAAAGAACGCGATAACGCGCCGCTCATTTATACCTGGGGACGTAAAACCGTTGAAAAATGATATCGGAACATCGCGGCGGCCGACGTCGCCTTCTCGCGATCGCTGTGTCATCGCTCTCTCTCTCCCTCTCCCTTTCTCTCTCGCTCCGGACTTTTCTAATCGTTTCTTGCGCTTGACACGCGCGACTCATTAATTTCCCTCTCCCCCCTTCGTGTGTTACACGCCCTTCCGCGCGAGAGGACTCGTGAGCTTGATTTTAAAAAGGGCTTTGAAAAATGTTAATCGACGCGCGCGCGTCCTGCAAAAGAACACACTGTATTCTCCCAAGCCTTTCGAGAATGAAAAATTTCGCCGAGCTTTCGGACGCCCTGCCTTTTTGCCTGCTTTTTCGGGGGAGCGATTTTTCTACTTTTGAATTTATTTCCGTTCAAGCGGTACTGGCTTTGGCCGTTGCTTCTTCTCTTGCGAAAATTCGGAACATTTCGAGTCTAAATTAGAATCCATTATTCGAAAATGCCTCGTTTACTGAAATATCGGCTCGACAAAGAGCGTAAACAGTCTCATTTCCCTGCTTTCATTTGCAGAGTTTGCTGTGAAATTTAGTAGTAAGATTGCAATCAAAGAAATTGAATGCGCGCCGCGGCAACGAGCAAAAGCCAGCTTACTCTCGCAAACGGAAATTTGTTTTGAAAACCGCTTACCGCAGAGAGAAGAATATTCCGATCCCCGAGCTCCTTGCTCGCCGCATATATCCCAGCGCGGAAAAATTTGTTTACGTTTGTTAAACAAGCGCGAAAGCGCATTCCGTCCTCGGCTCTGAAAAACATCCGCTTTTCTTAATCAGACTCCTCTTTCTCTGTCCGCGAGCCCTTGAGAGAGTCGGGCGGCGATCCTCCGCTCTGATGTGCTTTGCTCGTTGGCCTTTTGCGGCAGAGCGACGTTTCTTCTCTCTCCATCTCTCTCGCGGGCAGCGGCGAGCAAATATTTAAACATCGAGGTGGTAGCTGGACGTTTCGCTCCCCGAGTCGTAAACAAAAAGCAGCCGCGATATTTCAAGAATGCGAAAAACTGAGCTTATGCATTACATTAGAGGCTGCACGCTCGAGGAAGCCCGAGGCGGCGGCGGCGGCGGCGGCGGCGTCTCTGGCTCTGAAAAATTTCCTCCGTCCCCCCGGCAAAAAGTAGCGGGCGGGGAGGTTAGATTAATGGTTGAGAAATGCAAATTGTCGCGGGGGTGACCCTCGCGAGAAGGAGCGACTGCCGCCTCCAACCCTGGCGCAGCTTTTTTTGCTCGGCCTGTTTTCCCTCTGACCCGGGGCCCCGCTCCTTTTTTTCTGCGACGCACAGAGAGAGAGAGAGAGAGAGGGAGAGAGGAGAGAGAGAGAAGGGCTGCCCGCAGGCCTCCGCTGCCTGGATAACGCGGTGTCTCACCCGCCGCTCCGGCAAAAACCCCCTTAGAAATATATCGTAGGTCATTTCCCTTGCTAAACTCGCCCTCTCTCTCTTTCTCTCTCTCTCTCCCGGGCGTTCGCCGACGAGAGAGGGAAAAAAATTACAGCGATCCCGTGGAAACTGCACTCTGCCGTTGTTGTCTCTCTCTCTCTCTCTCGCTTTCTCCCCAGCCTCCGTCTCTCTCTCTCTCCTCTTTTCTCCGGACGCGCAGCGCTGCAGCGCGGCAGCCCTCTTTTTGGTAGGCTATACGTACAGCAGCGTCGAGCAGGTATATATACTCGCTTCCTTCTCCCGGCCGGTTTAAAGGGTGAGCCCCGTCTCCCTCTATCCCGCGTGTGCAGCGGCCCCGGCGACGGAGGGAGGAAAAGAGAGAAAAAGAGGAAAGAGACCGACTGCACAGAGAGACGAGCCTGCCTGCTCGTTGCATACGCGCGTACGCGTATATATATACACATAGGCGGCGGCGGCGGCGGCGGCGTCGGCGGCTCTTTACGCCCGAAATGTGCAGGAGGCGGGGGCCGAGGGAAAAAAAATGGCCGGGCTCGCGCGGCGCGAATCCGTTTGAGAGCGAGAGAGAGAGAGAGAGAGAGAGAGGCCAAGTTTTTTCCGCTGCAGCCGCGGCGGAGGCGGGAAAAAGGCTGGAAGGAGAAGAAAGTACACCGACGCTCTCTCCGCCGTAGGCTCGGCGGAGACAAAGCAAAGTGAAATATAATCGGCGCCCGGCTAGAGCGACGGCTTTATTTTCCCTTTTTCCGCCTTTATTTGCGGATACGTGGATTAAGCCCGAGCGATTTATCGACTTTCTCTCGGTACACGTCCGATGTAGCGAAGCGTTCGCGCGCACACGCCCGCGATGTGTCGCGTCTCGCGCGCGCGCGCCTCTTTGTGACGAGAGAGCGGCTGCTCGCGCGCACGCACACCGCGGTATACACGGACGGGCTAAGTGTCGCCGCGCTCCAGTTCTCCGATCGGCTGCAGATTCATTCTGAATTTGTAATTGTTGTCGATACTTTTCGCCTCGGAGAGCCGAGGCGCGGCCCGATTCATTTGTCGAGCGCGGCCATCTCCCTCTCCGTGTCTCTCTGTTCATATATTCGTTTTCACCAAGTTCTCGCTGGATTTACCGATGAATTGTTTTGGAATTCTGCGTATTAGATAATGTTTGCGTAACGTGTCGGCGCGAATTAATCGCGCTAACAATTGCTCGGGGAATATATGTTTAGCGGGCCGTGCTAATTAATTACTGGCCACTTTGTTCCTACCTTTTTAATTAGGAGGCAGTTCTTTTTGTAACGCGACAATTTACAAAGCCGAAAATTTTTTCGAATTTTCCAAAACTTCACCTTAATTTCGCATAAATTTTTTCCCTGAATTATAGTAGCTCTTCAAATTAACGCGATTACTCGGTAAAATTTCAACAGACGTTTTCAGAACACGCGCACACACACACACACACACACGCCGGCCGAAATTTATCTGCACATATTCAACCTAATGTTGGAGATCTAAAAATTACTGTACCGTCATTCCCGGGGTTTTTGCTTAAAAATCTTCTTTTACCATTTAATTATAAAGCTCATTTTCGCCCTTAATTTTACATAATACAGCAGCCCGCGTCAGGGCGCAGTGCTAAAATTTCATTTCAGCGATTCGCCGCCGCTATTTTTAATACCCCCGACCCGCAGCTGCAGAAAAACGGCTCATCTCATTATAATTACACATTTCCCTTACATGCCCCCCGCTCCGGCGCACCTGTTTCCCCAATGAGTAAGAGCCGCGGCGCCCAACGCGGCCCGCTTCATTACGCATTATACCCCCGTCGTCTCGTTTTACGCATTGACAAACAATTCGAACGGCCGGCGGGACGCGCGCGCGCGGCGTAAAAAGCATATAACCGCAGAAGCGATCTTGCGCTCGCCGGGAGCGATCCCGCAACAAAAACACGGGGAAAGCGCGCGCGCGAAAAAAGAGGGCGAAAACAAGAGAGCGGCGCGCGGATAGAGCGGAGAGTGGCGAGAAAAAAAGAGGAAGATCCTCTCGCTCTCTCGATCGAGCGACTCTCTTTTGGCCGCGCACTCATCCGGGCTGGATGCGCGAGCGGCGGCGGCGGCGGCGGCGGCGGCTCATCCGGCGAACGCTCGATAATGGTATCGCTTTTATACACCAGATTAGCTGCCCTCTCCGTCGCTCCGGCTCTCTTTTCTGGCCCCCGATATACAAAGCTGCCGGAATGCCAGAGCGCGCGCGCGCTCGCGCCTCTGCTTATCCGCGGGCCTCGCTCACCTATACCTCTTTGACCTCGCTTTGATATTCGCGAATGCGGATTATGCCGGAGCGCGGCTATCTTAAGTAGGTCGAGATTTATATTCGGCCGGGGCGGATTTTCTTTCTTGGAGAAACGGGAATGCGTGTACTTGTGGACGAACAATATGATGATTTTAATTTATTCATTTTCATTACAATTAGAACTGGATATTGCGAATAAGGATAATAATAATAAAATAATGAAGTACTGCTTTTTCGTCGTGTCGGCTGAAATCCTTTATTTAGTTGTAAATGAGAATGCTAATTTTATTTTAGGAAAAGCAGCCTTTTAATTTAGCTGTTGTTTTTAATACCATTATTACAAAAGATATAAAAGGGGCCTTTCACAAAATTAAGCGAAGCCGAATTTTACGATGCCGGCGAAAATAACTCGGAAAAATTGAGTAAGGAACTTTGCGCGTTTTAGAAAATCGTTTATAAACTACGTAACAATTTTCAAACTAGATATAATGAAATTAAATTTCATGGAATATTTTAAATTCAAATTTTAGCAACTCTCGCTCAATCACGTAAATAACGGCGCGGACACGCGGCGATTTTCCATTTTCCCCCGAAAGTTTACGCGCACTTAAAATTACTCGGACCATAGTTAAGGCTCTAAATAATGCAGAATTGTTTTTTAACAAAATATAGTTATTAACAGCCTTTGAAAGCAATTTCGAAAAGTTAATATTAAATCTCTTCGGCGTTCCATCGCCGGGCGGACTCGCGTTCGCCAAACACGCGGACGCAGAGGCAAGAGCGTACCGCGGCCGTAACTGCACCGCTCTAGCTTTTTTCCCGCTCTTCAATTCTCTCTTATTTATTCATTAACAATAATTTCGCGAAGGCGCGCACCGCGTACGCGCATTTCATCAACTCTCCACTCTCTCGCGGCCGCTGCGAAAAAGGGCCGCAGCGAGAGGAACGCAGCAAAGAGGGAAAAACGAAATAATTACTCAATTACGCAATTACGTTATTAATTCGACGTTAAGTAATTGCAAAAAGGACAAAAATTAGGAGCACTTTAATCACGTTTTCGGACACCGGGCGCGCGCTCTCGCGAGCCTGGAAAAAAAAAAAAAGACCGCGGCCGCGTCCCGCCCTCTTTCTCCCGCTCGCTCTTTCTTTTCCATTAACATTTTAGTCGGAAAGCTCGTCACTCGCTCGTCGTCGTCGTCGCTCGCGCGCGCGCTTGAAAATGTCGTTTGGCCGCGCGCACATTTTTCTGCACACACGTACACAGAGAGAGAAAGCGCGAAGAACCGTGGAAAAGAGGCCGGCGGAAGTGGTCCGGACGATTTTACGCTCGCTGACACAAAGAAGAGCGCGCGCGGAAAGGAGAGCCTCGCGGAAACCGGCGAGTCCAATCTGGCGAGCAGGCCGCGGCGTTATAACGCCTGGGACTCGGACGGAGAGCGTCGGGGCTAATAACGGCCGGCCAGTATTTCCCCCGTAATTAGCGCCGGTTCCTTTAATCCAGCTAACTGTTAAATATTTCCCTGCGCGCACCGCCGCCGACATTCCGCCGCGCGAGAGAGAGGCACTCCGCGGGGACGCGGCCCTGCGTGCGCGCCGCGCGCGCGGCGGAAAAGATGCAATGAAATTGCGCGCCGCGTTGCCCGGGGAACCAAGAATCTCTTTGAGCGCGCGAGCGCGCGCGCACGCACTTTTTTTCCCCGGAGCGGCCTTTGGCTGCTGCAGCCCGGCAATTTTGCACTTTTGTTAAATAGCTCGGCAAGCAGTTTCTCGGAAAGGAGGCTTTTGCTCTTCAAAGGAATATATTTCTAATTTTTTAAATATTTCTTTTTATATCCGCTGTTTTTAGTTCGAATTATTTCCGAGAAATGAGAGGGATTGGATTGTTGCAAATTTTTCACTGTGAAGGAAAGTTATAGGTTGGAGCAAATTCCTCGGCTGCTTTTTTCTCGAAACAAACTATCTTTAAGTCGTATTTACGACTGCAAAATCAGATTATCTTTTCTGGCTTATTCGACAAATATCAGAAATTTCATGAATATAAAATTATCTATCATTTAAAATACTTTTAATCTTCATATCTCTCGGTGATATTCGCCTCTATTATACGAGCTTAGCTCCGCACTAGAATGGAAAATAAATAACGAATCAGTCCCATCTGTCTCCAATTTAAAAGACATTGCGCATAATTTTCCGCGAACGGGGCTCGCTTCATAATGACGCATAAAAGGCGCAGGCGATTGCGCTCAGCCAGAGAGAGAAAGAGCAGCCGGGAGAAGAGAGAAAGAGAGGCGAAAAAAGAAAAGACCGGCCTCGTGCGGCCCGACGCAAATGAAGAAAAGGACGCTCAAAAGCGGCGGAAAAATGATACGCTCTCGGAGCTGAGCGAGTACTTATTCAGAGCGCGCGAGCATGTAAATTCCCGATGAAGTTAATGCGCGAGATGCGAACCCGAGCTCTCTCTCTCTCTCGCCCCTCGGGCCGAAAAAAACTAAGAAGAAGAAGGGCCGCGGAGCGCGCAAAAAAAGGAAGAAGGTCGCGGGGAACGGACACTTATTTTCATTCGCCGCGAAAGTCCGGCGACGACGACGACGAGCCTCGTGGGAAGAGAGAGAGAGAGAGAGCGAGCCGAGGCGAGGCGAGCGTAGGAGACCTCATTTGTTACCCTTAATGTCGGCCCGCCGCGCCGTACGTCTTCTTTCCTTTCGTATATAGTCGTGAAAAATAGCGCGCCGCCCCGGGAAAACCCGATAAACTCCACAATCAAGTGCTCTTGATATGGAAATATGCATATAGAGGAGGGAAAATATTGCTCCGAGATCTCCGTAATGGCGGAGCTCTGCGGACGAACGCCTTTTATTATAATGGCTATTTTTTTCTTTTACAATAGTGCCGTTATGCGCGGCCGAGATTTAGTTCGGGCCCCGAGGGTAATTGCGCGGTATACGAGTGTCTTTATCGCTTAATTACCGGTCCTTAAGGCAAAATCTGCAGATTAGTGCCGTGATTCAGTGCCCACCATAATTTTCTAGGCAAATTAAGAGCCCGCTTAATAATAAGGAATTTATTTCTCTCGTGAACCTCCGCGGAACGAGCTGCAATTTGCAAACAATTTCCCAGCCACACACAGCGGCGAATCGAAAATATAATCAATTGACGCGGCGCGTTTCCCGGAAAACTAATCAGCCGCGACTCTCGGCGAGAGTAAAAGCCGTCCCGTAACTTTCCACTTTAACTAATAACAGACAGGGCGGCAGGCGCATACGTACAGTACCGCGAGGACGAAAAGCAAGCCGTACAACTTGCCGGCTGAACTAACGGCGAACTCCTAGGTAAAATCAAACTCCCCCGGTGCTTTGAAAATACGAAACACAATACAGCTCTCTCTCGGAGGCCGGGCGCGCGGAATTATCGGCAAATGACGCGAGAGCGAGGGAAACTCGAGAGAGTGTGAGAGTCTTCTCCGATCTGCTTCTCTAATTTATGACTCGCAATCTGAAACTTGCTGCGGTCCCGCGTCTATATACACGAGCATATATAATACGAGACGCCGCCGCCGCCGCCGCCGCCGCCGCACGTGAATTCGGAATAAGCCGTTCCTCTCTGGAGAACAGGAAAGGGAGAGAGAGAGAGAGAGAAGGGAGGAGGAAAGTGAGTAGCGAGTATAGAGTGGCGAGCGGTAGTCGTTCGCCGATATGAATGTCCTGTCAGTAGCAGCGGCTCCTTGCCAAGAACGCGAGCCGCCCGCTAATATGGCGCGCTCTCTTTCTCTCTTCCCTCTTCCCCGGGCCGAAGGGAATATTTACGAGGGTCGAAAAAATATCGCCCTTACAGTACGAGCTCCCCTTGGAGGAGAGAGAGAGAGGCCTCCGCAAGGGAGTGAGGCAGAAGGCCATAATGCTGCTGCTGCTGCCAGGGGTCGCGATGACGGGGCCAAGGGATATCATCGCGGCTCTGTGTGCGTCTGTGTAATCTCTGCGAAAATTGATTTCGAATGGGTTCTGGCCTTTTTGCACTCTGACTTACTTAGATAATTGTCAGTGATAAAAATTTCATTAGGGATAAATCTTGTATTTTATAATTTCCTCGCGAAGGACCATTTCTTTCAGGTTCTTTCATTGGAAATAAACAGGATATTGAGCTGTTAAATTGACATTTTCTCTTATTTCTATCTCAGATGTCAAAGAAAATTAGGGCTTTTTTCGTTGTACGATATCAAATCGCTATCAAAAGAAAATTTTATAATTACCAAAGAAATAAAAAATATTATCTCATTAAAAACGAATGCCCTCATTGAGACCAAGAAACTCAATTAAACCGTCTTCTCTTTTAAACAAGGAGAGCCCATAAAAACCCGTAAGCCCGCCTTCTAAAATTGGCATAAATCGGTATCCCCACCTGTTCCTCCTCCTAATCGCATCGATAATGCAAATGCATCGTCGCCCGGCGCTCATCCGTATTCATATACCGGCTTGGCGCTCGTTCGCCTTCTCGAAAAATCGTTTAATTTTCTGTAAAAAAAAAGGAACACCAAGTGGAACTGGGTATCCCGCAAACTAGCCGCGCGCGCACAGCCATATGCACATTCGATATAGCCGGTGCCGGTCGTTCCTTTTTTTTTTCTTTTTTTATCGATTCGCCGGCTGACTTGGCACCGCGCGCGTACACGACTAAACACGCCGGCCGGCCCCGAGAGCGTGCCCAGCTTACCTGCGAGAGTGTACAAATATTTTTGTTTTCCCCCGTATCCAGGCATCGAGGAAATTTGAAAATCCCCGTGAATGAATAAAAATATGTTTGCATATTTTGGCGTGTACTTTGGTGCCCCCCCTCTCTCTCTCTCTCTCGCTCTCTTTTGCCGGTGCTTTTTTTTTATTTCGGCGGAATACGTGATTTTAGTTTTCGCGCGCTGCAACATATTCGTATATTCGTTTTCAAACATTAGAATATTTATTTCCGCTACGTTGCTTTTCTAGTTTCGTTCTTTATGGGGGTAATGGGAATTTTCTAGTTTCGCGAATGCGAATAAAGACGAAACAAGCGCTTGTTTAGAACAATCCCGCGCCGATTCACCGTCGTATTTGACTTTTACACTTTTTCTCATTTAATTCTGTCGAGTAATAAATTTTTATTTCTCTGCAACGCCGTTCTCAACTTAATTCCCAACTCTGTTTGAATAAACAAGTTAGTTAGCACGGTACCCTTAGACACTCTCCAACCGTACAACAAACACGCCTCCCCGTTTCAAGACAAAACCCTCTTCTCGAAGCCTTACTCGACGGGTCTGGCGACTCTGACGCGAATACAAAAGTGGCCAGCGCGCGCGAAAAAAGTGTCTACTTCGTTGTCACGCTCGCGCATCACAAAAAAAACAAAGAAAAAAAAAACCGGCCTCGCGCACCGGAATCCTCAAACAAAGATAAAGCGATAAGCTCAAATAAGATATCGCGAGGGCGGCGGGCGCGAGAGCGCCAAAAAAAAAGAGAGAGAGGGAAGTTTGTGAAAACACACAAAGCCTCTTTGCATTTACGTAAGCGGCGCGCGTACGGTTCGAAGTGCTTTATTTTACATACATTAGTACAATTGGCCCCTCCGTGCGCGCGAGCGCCGATGTGCGTGTATGTACGGGCACGTTCGAGCGGCGATGGCAAACGGCCGGACGGCCGATATGGCGGTAGAAACGCTGAGGCAAGATTTTAGAGCGCGTTCGGCAATCTCGCAAATGTTTGCTTGCGATTTTTCATCAATGTCTTTAATTTATGCGATTGGGGATCGGACGGTATTAAAATCAGACCGCGCTGATTGAAGCGTTCGATGGTTTTATATACTTTGATGTAATATTAGACGGCTATGATCTGCTTGTTCGGCAAGCTTTTTCTCATGAAAAGATAAGATTGGTTAATTAATTTGATCAATGAACTTCTCGCAGCTTTCGGTGTTTTTTGAGCGAAATACATTCTCTAAAATCATTTTAGGGAAGATTCGCAATGAAAGCACCGCTCCTACCCCACACGGAAAGCTCGTTATCCGCATTATCAGCTTTCCTTGCAGAAAGCGAAGGGGTCCGAACGCAATTTAACAAATATAGCATACAACGAAGCCTCACTTACATACGTCTCGGGCGTATAAGCAAAGGCAATATCAGCCGATTCCATTAGGAAAATACTGGGCTCGGTTCGGCGAATCGCGAGGGTGCCAGTACCACGTACGGCTCGTCGGGAGCTTTTCGGGGGTGTGGACGCGTAGACAGAAGGGGCTCCCCATACAAGCCGGGCGAGAAGGGGTCGGCCCCGCGGCATGGCGGCCGCACATAAGAGAGTCGAAAGGTCGCCTGGAGGACGACGCGTCGGGGTTGGAATACGCAAAATCGCGCGGGCTGGGCGCGAGGGCGATCTCGGCGCGCCAGAGAAAAGGGGGTCCTTTTCCTTCTCTCGGCTCTCTCTCTCTCGGCGGGAAAGGTGGGACGAGAGAAGGGCCGTCGAGGATTGGCCGAGGGCTCGAAAGGGGGTGTAGATCAAAACGTAGGATACAGAGAGAAGCGAGAATGTAAGCAAGTGAGGGTCCGACTGTCTGCTGGAGGCGAGGCGAACTTAATGAGAGTCCGTTGTTATGAGGTTTTGACGTAGAGAGCGTCTCTCTCTCCCTCTGTCGGGTGTCCGCGCCCGCTGGAAATTGAAAATTGTTTTCGTTCTCCGGCGCGGGGAGTGAGAGAGAGAGAGAGAGAGAGAATTTTATCTGCTAAGGAGCGCGTAAAATACCCAGGGAAGGAGGAAAATGATATTCCCCCGCGGCGCACTCGCAGCCTGCAAAAAGGGTTCATTTTTACAGGGGCCGTCACGTCCCTTTGTTGTTCTGCTTCGCTCTGGACTCGACGCCCGTGGCCCAGGCTTCGTTTCCTGCTTTGCTTATTCGCGGCGGTCGCATTAATAAACGATAATTAAGTGGCGCGCGCTTTCAATCGATATGTGGGTTAATCGTTTCGAAAAAGGCTGCCAATCAGCGGGGTACATAAAACTCTCGCCGTTCGATATCGGGCCGAGAGAGAGCGCGCGTTCAAACAACAATCGAACGCCGCTTAAACGGCCGCGAGAGCTCGAAAAACTTTCCTCCATATCCCGGCGAGCAAACAAAGCGCGAGCCGAGTTCTCGCGTTACGCCGCGGAAGGACACGCTTTCGGCGGGCCGAGGGCGATTTTCGCCTGAATTCGGCCTAATTGCTTTGTTCGGAATCGGCGCTCTCGGAATTGAAAAGTCAATTTCCCCGGCGCCTGTCTTTGCAGGGGGTCAGGAGAGCGTCGTCTCTCCGAGGCCTTATTAAACTCGGGCGTGTGCGTCGTAGCTGCTTTGGGCGGTGCGCGCCCGGCAACGAGTTAGAAAGAGCCGCTGCGCCGCGAGGGCGACGGGTACTAATTTAGGTAATTACATGTTCCGCGGCTTGAGTCGCGCCATTTTGTATGCACGCTGATTTGCCCCCGCGCGCGGCCCGCGCGACATAACGAATGCAGATAATTCCACGTCTGCCTTTTTTGCGTCGCGCAATGTTTGCGAATACGTCGCTTTTTACATTTCGCCTCGGTCCCCGCGTCCTTTTTTAGCCTCGTTTTCTCTCTGTCTCTCTTGATCCCGGCCGCGTCGCGCTGCCGCCGCTGCTCTTTCCCCTGGCGAAAAGCCTCCCCTCGACGGTGGACGAAAAAAGAAAGGAAAAAAAAAAGGAAATTCTAAAGAGGAAAACGGCGCCGCCAAGCGCGGAGAGAAAAAACTTTGAAGCTCTCTCTCTCTCTCTCTCTCTGGGCCTTTTGTAGGAGTTTTGCGAAATGCAGTCCTCTGAATGGGGGGAGCGGCATGAAATCCGCCTGCGTTCCCCGCGTAATATCGAACAATCGATATCGCGATAAAAGAGTACGTGCTAAATCGCGGTTTTTCCGGGTTTATTTAGCGTGATCGCCTTTCATACCGATAAATCGCCCTTTTCTTGCCCCGGGATTTTTGAGTTTTTATTTTCATTCCCCTTTTCTGACGCGCGCCCGGATTGAATGCGCTCGATTTGAAACCACTTGTGTGTATAAACTTTTCGACTAATTGCTTGCGTTTTCAACACTTTGGCTTTTGCGAGTTTTGCATCGTATTAACTTTTATTAAACGCTGGTCATTCAATCGGGGATAACGTGACTAATTGTTTTCGAAATAAAATTTTTCTATGCGCAAATTATTTTCAAAATATTTTTTTTTCTCAATTTTTTACGCGTTATTAGTTATTAAATAAATATATATTTTTAAAATTGCGTATTAATTATTTGCTAGGGAAATAAATCGTTTAAATACGATTACCGCAGATTGAATAAAATCTGTATGAAATATAAAAATATGAAAGTACTTTGAGATAATATTCACATTTTATTTTTAAATGAACCGTTCAAGTAATTATCTAAAGCAAAAGTAATTATTTTATAAAACATATAAAAAAAGAGCTTGCAGCTACCAGTAATCTCGCACATTACTTATTTTAAAGTACAGTCTGCCATTCTCCGAATGATATTTTATTCACAAAAATCACCTCTTCTTCGTATCTTTGCTCTTTCATTCCTGCCGGTTCGCCGATAAAAAAGCGCCTAAGACGCCTCTATCGCAGATTTCGCCCGGCACGGAGAAAGCTCGCTCGAAGGAACTCGGCCGGCAAGCGGCCGCATACGATCCGAACCGCGGCAGCGGCCCGGCAACAAAGGAATATCGGCCGCCGAGGCCTTTGTACGCTCATACGTTCCCGCGCAAATCCGAACAAAGCCGTGTTTGCGGTGCGCCGTCCTAAATCATTTCGATAGACCCGCGTGTCTTCCAGCTGCGCGGAAATTCGCCATGCGGGCGCTATACTCTCGTACCACTCGTTCCGGCGCGCGGCCGGGGGCTTAAACTAATTCGGAAAAATGTAAAGTAGAGAGGAGAGGGCCGAGAGCCGCGAGGGGGACTTTCGACTAATCCTTGAGAGAAGGTCGACACTTGCCGAATGCGAATTTCGCCCGCCCCCTGCACCCGTCGGAGTGCCGATATATGCTTAGGAAAACACTGACTGTGTTTCGAGGAGACTCGAGTAACCGACTGTAAGCGTCGGTCGTTTGCTGTAATCTCGTTTGGGAGTTTTGTCGGTGAGGTATTGCTGATGGGGGTGCCCATTTTTTTTGCCCTTTTTTCAGCCCTCCCAGACTAAATATGTATTTATATTGGATATAGTTCATAATTTTCGAAAGCAGAGTAATGCGAATAGGATATCAAGAAAATTTGGTAATTTTAAAATCTCTTAAATTACAAAAAATGTTAAATCTTAAGTCTTAAAAACTGTTGAGAAATATTTTTGATTTATATCATAAGCGAAAGAATAAAAGAGCGTGGACAAAAGCATATTTTTGAACAACCGCGAGAGGAATGCAAAGAAATTGATGCAACGCAATCAGAAAAACTGCGAAATCTCCCCCGCATCACAGTGACCCCGCGCCATTTTCCCCAACGAGATCTCCGCACGCACGCCTGGAATCGCTAAGCAGGCGCATCGGCCGGCCCAAAAAACTAATTAATTCCATTCCCTCGGCAGTGTATCCCACGGACTAAATTCCCGGGTCGATTTTAATTTCGATAATGCAGCTCCTCGCCTCGCTCTGCCCCGTCGGAATGGCCGAGCCTCGAGATCTTCAACTCGGCCGCGCGCAGATATTCCGCTCGGCGTGTCTCCCTCCCGCGCTCGGAAGATGGCTGCTGCCCCTTGTTGTTGAACGGCCGACGAAGGGTTGCTCGCGCGTACTTTGAAATATTACGGGCGCTCGTATCGTCAGCTTATTTCTCTCTCTCTCTCTCTCTCTCTTGCGCGGGCGGCCGGCTCTTTATCTCCGTTGGCCGCCCAGCAACAATGGTTGTACGCCCCCGCGAGTCGGCTCGCTGTACGGGCCGCCATTTCTTTATTGTGCAGCCCAGGCCGCGAGAGAGCCTTTATTTCAGCCGCCGCGCCTTCTTTCATCTTGCGACTTATGGCTTTAATTAAGTCGGGCCCCGGATGGCTGTCCGAGACGAGGTGGTCGTTTTCCTGCCCTACGGCCGCGGGGATATGCTTTTAATGAAAGATTGAGAATAGCTGCCTCAAAGCTGGATTATATTGTCTCGTTAACGCGGTGGAGGCAACAATTGGAACTTGGCCGATAAAAAAAATGAGAAAACGCGATTACTTGAATGAAAATGATTCTTGTATGAGATTTTTTAATGAGCAGCAGATCTCTACAAGTTTTACGACAAGAGTATTATATTTTTCATTAATAATTTTCGTTGAGAATAATCGCTTGAAATCGTTTAGGAAAAAATACTTAACGAGCGTGCTGATCGTTGCAGCAGAAAATAAAAGTTCAGCAATTTCATTGCAGGTGTAAAGAAATTGACTCGTCGAATCGGGAAGCGCCGTGGCGTTTAAAATATAACCGCAATTTTTTTGATGAGCGCGAAAAGAGAAAATAAGAAAATTAAGATGGAGTAGATATCAGGCAAAAAAAAAGGCCGTGAAATTTAAAATTGAAATATTGAAATGTACCCATATAACCACGGCTATGGTTGGGTCAATTAATCAAACGGCAGAAAAATTGGACGAGGGAACCTATTGACAGTCGAAACACGATATAAAAAATAAATGAAATTCAATACGCGAAAGCTCGCTCGCGAGGGCAGCTCTCTCTCTCTCTTTCTCTCTCTCTCTCTCTCGACTGTAGCGCCGAGAATGAGAGCAAAAATTTGTCAGTCCCGAAGTCGATACATTCGAGCCGAAAATTTTTATTGAGGTTTCTCTAGTTAACTTTTACATAACAAACACAGGAGATTGTACGAAAAAGCCGGGCGCGCACGAACGCGTTGGCGATTTGTTTGCAAGCCAGGAGAGTCGGACGTATAACCCAGCCTGCATTACGCCGCTTTTGTCGCAGGCAAAAAATTTTTTCTATTAAAAATGTCCATTGTGTCCGAATCCCGCCGCCTCGCGATCTTGTTTGTTTCGTTAGCTAATTTGGGCCGAGGCAGCAATGAACGGCAAGACGAATTTTCAGACACGCGAAAGTATATTTATTGCGACTTTTATTCCGCGCGCCGAGCCGCTTTTGGTTTTACGCCCGATTTTTAAAATTCTAAAATTATTCGAGAGCCGGCCGGATTTATTCCCCGTCGATTTTTTTAGGCCGCACGCGAAAATGCAGCAAGGTGTGTGTCCAGTTCATTAAAGCGTACGTTAAAAGGTTTCTCAATGTTGAAAAACTCGAACGTCGGTCGGCGCCGTTGGAGCGTGCTTTTTTCCGCCTCGCCTCTGCCTTCGTCTGCAAAAAAATCGTTAAATGAAGCCCGGGCGGAGCTGCATTTTTTACGAAACCCTCGCTAATGTTTTACACCGTATCTTTTTTAATTCGCGATTACAGCCGCTTCAATCTTCTCGTATTTTTCGAATATATTTTTATGCGTCGCTTGAAACTCTTTTTTCGACGTAATTATAAAACGTCCATCGTCGAAAATGTTCCCGACGCGCGAGGGCCGCGATTGTTTTCGCTAATCAGAAATGAGAAAAACTGCTTTTCCGAAACGTCAAAGTAGCCGCAGGTCCAATCAATTTGAGCCTCGCGGCTCCTTTATGCTCCGGAGCGAATCATTACGGACTTGTCCGTGTACGCCGAGAGAGAGAGAGAGAGAGGGAGAGAGTTCCGATTATTTTCCGATAATTTCGTTTCGCAAATTTCCGCGGCGCTTGGGCAATAGTTTCCTCCGGTGCTTGGCGTCAAACTCTCGCGGGCAGTTTGTCGGTGCGCGGCGCGCGAGAGCGCGCGCGTAATCAAAACTCAAACAAGGCCGGGCCGGCGGGCCGACGAGAGCGATTGAAAAATTAAAAAGAAACGAAGAAAACGCCGGCCGGCATTGTGCGCTCTCGCTCTCGGTCAAAGGCTGTTTGATTCGCTCCGGTTTTCCGGGCTATTGGAGGTGTCCGCCGCGACCCGCGACGATATAACGGCTCCGACACCCGACGATGAGGCTAAAATTTAATACAGGCAAATACTTTTTTGATAATTAACTCTATTGTTGCGTATTGAAGAAGAATATAAATCGTTTCGGCGCAATTTCCCCGGGTGAGATGTAAAATATGAATTTCATTGAACTTTTTCAATATTGCGTAAAACAAACATCGAGCATTCGAAAGCTCGGGCGTTAGAACGGGGATCGAAAAAAATCAAAGCACATACATTCCATTTGAGCGGCGGGTGAAGCGCGAGTTAAAAACGCAGTGCACAGCCCACCGCGGCCCGCTGCATTCATGATTTAAGAGTCATTACGCGGAACCGGGAATTCTAGGCAGCGCGGCGGTGGCGGCGGCGGCGCGAGCGAGGGGGGTTATTGAAATTACAGGCATTCGAAAAAATTCTTTTGAAAATTCTCCTTCCTGTTTAGCCGAGACAGCCGCTGGCCGGCGTGTATCCATTGTTTTACCGGCCGAATTCATGTTCGTGCTTTTAATTAAAATTTAATGTCGTGCTTAATTAAAGCTCCATTTTGCGCCGGGGCTCGTTTGCCGTATAGTTTCATGAATATTTCGCAGAAAGCTGGAAGCCTTCGAGTGCCGCCGCCGCCGCCGCCGCCGCCGCAGCGCTGAAAATCACGGGCTGCGCCGACGTCGACGCGCCACCGCCGCCGCCGCCTCCTTTTTTTTACGGCGCCGAGCGCGCGGCGCCCGGCTAAAAAATTCGGAGATTTCAACCGTCGACCGGGGAGGCGTACGCGAACCCCCGGCAGAGCCTTCGAGAGCCGAGCGCTCCCCGGATTTCGAGCTTTTTACCCCGCGTTCTTTTCTAAGAGAGGAGTGCACGTGCCCTCCTCTCTGACGGGCTGCCGAAAACTTTGTTACGAGCTCCGGTCCTTCACTTTTTGCAGCCGCTTTTTTTCGAGGACCGGGAGGGAGGGTGGAGAGAGCTGCAGAGAAAATTTTGGGAGCGAGCTGCCTGCAAAGTAAATGCAGAGGCCGGAGTGCTTTATTACAAGTACCGCTGGGTTACGTTTTTGCCAAGAATTATTTCAAATCGGGCTGAAACTCGGGAGGAAGTGCAAAGAGCTAATGCGACTCTATATATCTAGCTTCGAAAAGGCAATTGTGCTTGGATTATTTTCAATAAAACGTTCATTGTCCAGAGTGTTAATTAAAATCGCATTAATAATCATTTGCATTAAGAGTCAATTACGGTGTCCGCTCATAATATTTAACTGGCCAAATATAAGCAATGCTCGCGAATCGCCCTGAAAAACAAATAATCAAAATAAATCACTCGTACACTGATTAGTTTAACGCTCGACAAACGAATACCAATTTATTAAATTCCGCGCGCATATTTTACCCCCGCCCACCCCCTCATTGGGGAAAGTTAACGCGGAAGGCGAGGCTTTAATAAAAAAAAAAAAAAAAAAAGATAATAGTTCGTTAATCAATCCCTTTGCATTGTCGATACAATATATATAATTCGCAGCTACACTCGGAAAATCTTTTTCCGATAAATCATTTGTGTGCGCTCGCGCGACCGAGACTTCTCTCTCTGTGTGTGTGTATACGTCAATTGAGGTAAAAGTGAAAATATGAAAAAATGCAACACGAAAAATAAGCATTGATTGGCCTGTGTATGCTCTTGGTTTAACGTTTGGCGCCCCGTTCGCTTCTCTCTCTTTCTCTCGCTCTTCCATTCAAGCTTCGATCGAGAACGAGAGTGAATTGTACTTTCGATGGGCAAAGCGAGCGCGGAAAAAAAGGAGCGCGCAGCCGCGCAACGCCATGTAGCATTGTTTACGTCCTCCGCGAGTGCACACACACACACACGCGCGCGCACGCACGTTTTCCGCCTCGTATTGATACACTGCGTCCTCTCTCTCTCTCTCCCCCGCGTTCGGGGCAAAAAATGCTCCGGGATCCCGCAAAAAAAGCTAAAAAAAAACAACAGCCGCCCGAACAAATTACAGCTATGTGCACGCGCGCACGCACAATCGGACCGCAATTAATAACGTTTTGTTCCACTTTCCCGATGGCCGAGAGGGATCGATGTTTTTCGATTCCTAATATTTTTTTTTTTCCTACATTATATCACTCGAGGCGCGAAAGCGAGCGCGCGTTCGCTCGCGTTCGGGGCGCGGGATTCGCGGGCCGCATTCGCCGGCATTATTTATCGCCGGCGCGTGAATCGCTAATTGATAATTAAAATATCGGGCCGGCTTGACCCGCTGACTTTTCACGGCCCGCATCGGTATATAGGCGTCGGACTCATTGTTATTAGCGAATCATTGTTTATTTAGACGCGCATTTATATTTCGTGGATAACGACCTTGTCAAACTGTTGCTTCGATCAATTATGAGCACTTCATTGCAGGGTCGAACGTTATGTGCTTGCGGGAACCGAATTAACTTATTGATCGGCGAACTTTTTAAGAACCACTTTGTAAACAACGACGACATTCGCAAAAACTGGCAAATTTCTTCCGGGCACTGTCACTTTCAATAATTGTAATTGAAGCGAATGAGCGTAAAGTTTAATATTTACAGTATGCGGAAGAATTGCAATAAAATTTTTAGTATTCCGTAAAATTATGTAAATTATGTGGCAATATTTAAATTAAACATTGCTCTTTATTACATCGGCTGTAATAATATGTTAATAACACGCTCAAATATTCTCATTTTTGTTTAATTTGATATTGAACGTTCGTATTCAATTGTTTTGCGACGTAGTCACATTTATGACTTTAAAATGATTTTAATTTAATTTTTAAGCATTTAATACGTATTTTTACGCTTTATTTGCCGAAATTTTTCAAATCTTATCAATTTCACTAAATAAACATTTTTTAAATCAATCACTGCACCAATTGGATATTAAAATTTTCTTAAATATTTTATTAGTTTCAATTTTAAATCAAACAATGCGGCAGAAGATCCGTTTGATCATTGCCAGTTTAAGCCACTTTGAAAATTACAAGTCCGACCTTAAGACGACAACTGTCCGACAAGAGTAACGAGCCAACTAAAGAGTCTTACAGGTAGGCCTGATCATCGCAGAAGCAGCAGCAGCAGCGGCGGCGACGGCGGCTTCGTGGGACCCAAACACGTGCAGAGGCTTCTGCCGCGGGACCCTGCAGAGGCCCAATGGGAGCCGCTCGAAACGAGTTCTCGAGCTCTCCTGCAAAGGAGCCGCTGCAGGTCTAATGCGTTTAAAGGGCCCTATCGACTTTCAAAATATTAATGTCCTCGCAGCTCGGGCCGCCGCTTCTTGAGAATCTTCCCCACTTTTTTGCACGACGGATACGAGCAAAAAAACTGCCTTTGTGGAGCCGAGGCTCTTCTTCTCTGTCAAGGTTGCGCGATTGAGTGAATGGAATGTACTTTGTTTGCTCGAATAAGTAAGTATTGAATTCATTTAAAAGCAGCTGTTACAATAAAATGAAATAATAATACATGTACTGTTTAATGTTTTATTAAAGATTCTCGATTTTTGCAATTATTTTTCCGAATGTTTTTATCGTTTTCTGTACTTAAAAATAATATATTGCTGCAAACCAAAGTACAATAATCTTAAACGTATTTGAAACAAATTTTTGTATTAAAAAGATGGTGTAGTAATTATTACTAATTATTTTTAAATATAGTTTGCCCAGAGTCATAGTTCGTTTAGCCACGTTTTTTCTATGCATTCTTACTTTTGCTGTTAGGTATCCAGGTCTGAGAATAAGAATGTACGTAAAAACTATCTTAATAAAGAGATGCAGCCCCAAAGTAGCGAATAATAAGAGAATAAGAGGGCAAATCTTCTTTAACGCGCGCTAATCTCGCATTTGAAAACGGCGAGTACACATTCCGCAAGTGCGCGGATAAAAAAGCCAGGATAAAATTTAAGAACTTGCACGTACGGAGCAAAGTACGGGTGCTTAAACGAGACCCTTAAACACGCGCGAGAGGTAGAGGTGTCGGCAGCTCGTGGGATAAAATCCTCCTTGTCAAATAGGATCCTCTGCCTCCTGCAAGTTTAAGCGCGTTTCCCCGCTCGAGTTCGCCGGGCTCCTCCTCGGAGCAAGAAAGAGAGGGAAAAATCTCGGCGAGGCGCGAGAAAGGATCCTCGCGAGAAAGAGGAGCCCGGCGCCATGAATATATATGCGCTCCTCCTTGCCGCAAAGTAGTTTCGCGCGCGATCTCGCGCGATAAAAAACGCCCGCAAGCTGCCGCACTTTATCTCGTCCGCAGACGGACTCCCATCCTCCTCAAGTTTTTTGCGAGAGAAAAAGAGAGAGGGAGAGAGAGAGAGAGCGGAAAGAGAAGTGACGTGCCTCGAGGCGAAGCCAAGGCTAAAAAAGGATATCAACGCGCGAGAATATGGCCGAGACATTCGAGCGTCGGGGGAGCTAAGCGAGGGAGGAGTGGATGTGTGCGCTGCTTGCCTGCCTGCTCTGGCTGCCTGGCTGCCTGCTTGGGGTGGTAGGGAGCGACCGCGTAATGGCGCCCTGTCGGAAACTTTTTACCGGCGTCCCTGCGCGCGTCCCCGTATGTACTTTATCGCCAAGCTGCTCTCTCGCTTCTTGCTCTCCTTACTTTTTTATTCGCGTATTTATGGCCGATGTAATGGAATTACAGTTTTCCTAGATGAATATACGGTTCGGATGCCCTTAAATCCTTTGCCCTTTTTTTTGCCTTTTCGTGCTCGTCGCTCTTTCGAAGATGGCCGCTGCTTTTCTGCATTGTTTTACTTTTTGGACTCTACTGCAATACTGCTGAATTTTGTTTTAAAAATTAGTTCAACTCGCAGCATTGGATCGACGTTTCCACGTAAATGTATTTCATTGCCGCGTATGTTACCAAAAATACGGATAAAATACGAATTTTTGCGTTCATTATTTTTTTACGAACCTTGTTATTTTTGGCTGATTTCATTTTTAATTAAAATTCAAACATAATAATTAAAAAGTTTCAATGCGCAACAAGAAATAACAAGTATAATGAATAAAGTTTGCTTTTACCCAGACGGCCACAGTAGCTGACGAGTTTTCCCTATTGTAATATTCAAATTTAAAAAAATGTTAAATATTGTATCTTTACGAAAATTTTTACTTTATGTTCACATCTCATTAATAATTTTATTCAGTGGATGGAAAAAGCAGGCTACCAAATAAATGTATCCCCGTTTGCAAGTTAAAGCGCATAATGTATTTCTATTATTTGATTTTTCAAACAAATATAGGATGGAGAGTACAAATGTTTTCGTCTTGCTTTTATTACAAGTATAACTACTTTTTTCCAGCCCATCGTTTTTTGCCCATCTCGCGTGATTTTTGCGTAATCACGCTAATAATCATTTCGCTGTAGCGAAATCGATAAAAAAAAGCATTAAAACTTTTGAACACAATTATTCCGCTCCGTAGAGTAAAGTAAAGTTATTTTTAGCAAAGATGTCTCTACTTCGACGAAACAGAATTCGATCGCACTCTTTTATAACCATTAAACACGCACGTGAAAAATTAAGTGAATTTGCGCTCGGGAACGCAGGTGCACACAACAAATATTTCAGCGTAGAAACGTGGGCGCGTTAAGCGGAAGCGCGAGGAGAGGCGCCTGAATATTGCAAGGTGTCGAGTGCCCAAAGAGAAGATCGCGCTTGATGTATTTTTCGTCGGCCCGGGGGGTGTGTATATCGATGGGACGCGAACACCGCCGGGGGGTTAATGTGATCGGCGCCTCGCAAAATTGAACCTCTTTAAACACGAGCCGACGATGCCGGGACCCCGGCCATATACGCGCGCGGCTCGATCGTTACCTGGGCGACTCTAACGCCGCGCACGCCGCACTCGACGCCGAGGCTCCATTTTCGCATGCGATCGAGTGGCGCTCGGTGATTTTTTTTTTTTTTTTTTTTTTTTAAGCGCTTTACGCGAATAACTGCCGAGAAATTGGAGACGCGCGGTAATTATTGTTTTGCTGCTTGCGCTCACTTTCTGATGCGATACTCTATTGCTTTTATCGGGGGGAAAGCCGTTCGACGTTGTTTTTGGGAACGTGGATTTGTTTTTATTCAAATAGATTTTGTACGGCCAGCTTATTGGAAAATATAGTGATTTTTTCCCACGCGCTCTCGAAAATAAGAAAAAATCCGGACGCGCGAGGTGGCAATAAAAAAAAGAAATGTTAAAAATTTTATATTTTTATGCGGAATAATCTAAATAGTCGATTCAATGCCGCGGGAAAAAGCGCGCGCGACGATAAAATTTGCAAGGGAAAAAGGATTGAAATCCCGAAGATTCCCTCCGAAGGCACTCGGACAGCGGCGGGAAAAAAGCGGAGCGATCGGCGCATCTTGATAATGCGATCAAAGTCCGCCGCGAAGTGCTGGAAGCCTGACGAAAATAAAGAGGGAGCATAAGCGAGTTAAGGGTAGAAAAAGACGTGCGCGCGATGGACGCATACGCGCCGTGACACGGGGAGAGAGAGCGAGAGGAGGCGGGAGGCTCATTGAGGTCGGCCGGCTTCCCTGTATCGGTGTCAAACCAATCAATGGTTTATTAACCGATGTGTGAACGTGAGGGAAGAGCGAGAGCGGCGTCGGCGGACGGTCGTTACGCGCGGCGGGTGTCCCGCCGCCGTTGCCGCCGCCGCCGCCGCCGCCGCGGAGAATCGATGAAGAGAGACAGAACGGTGCATCGGCGGTTTGTTTGGACAGAGAGAGACAGCCTTAAACACGTGATCGCGGCCCATACTACACATCCATCGACCGATAAAAAGAAGAAGAGCGATCGAGCGCGCGCGACGGAAAAAGGGAAGAGAGACAGAGAGAGAGAGAGAGAGTGGATGTGTACCGGCGCGGAGAGATAGAGGAAAAAGAAAGGCAAAGAAAAAGAGAGTCCTCGCTCGTTCTGGCCGCACGCGTATTGTTTCTCTGTGTCCCATCCGAGGGTGAGTTATCGGTTATTGGAAATCTGTATTTTTGTAGGCCATGCTTTTCAGCGTTAACCTCCGCGCGCGCCCTTCCCTCGGCTCGCACTCACTGGGTGAAATAGCCCAGCAATGGGTCAAAACTGCGCTCCGTTTGCCGCCGAGAGAGAGAGAGAGAGAGAGAGCCCCGAACTGATCGCGGGCCCCGCGTGATTTACCGCGGCGTCGTCGATCAGCCGGCTGCGGGAGCTTTATTAGCGGGAGCCCGACGCCACGGGTATTATTCCGCGAGTTCCATGCTTCATTATTGTTCCAAGCATTTTCGAATTAAGTTGAAAATTGACCGGACGATTGTCCCGTCAGGAGTCCGATGGACTCGCTTTCTCGACCTTTTTTCATGCGCGACGGCAATTTTTTTTTTTTTTTTTATGTTGTACCATCAAGCATCGAAAGTGATGATCGGAATTGTTTGTTTGTTTTATGTATTTAATACAGTTTGAAACTGAAATGAAATTATTGTTTCCCTGTTGGAAATTTCGACAGTCTTTTTAGCCTACTAATAATTGACCAAATTTAGCCAATCTACAAAAAATTCGTCAAAAATTGGCTAAATAATAGTGAAAACTTCCAACAAGGTTCGTTTTTTTTTCATAAAAGGGTCCTTTTTTTTAAAAAACTTAGGAGAATCGGTTTGAACGATTTTTATTTGCAAATTAGGAATTTTTTGGCTTCGGTGACCAAATAAAATGTCTGTCTGTATAGCAACGATGCCACTTAATGTGTATAGATACTCATAAAATCAATCGCAATAAAACTTTTTATTTTGCAATTTCCGATATACGCTTTCCAAAATACGCAAAAAAATAAATTTTAAGATATATCCTCAAAACAATTCAATTCGAAAAACACTCAAAATTTTCATCGCCAGTCGTTTTTTAAGAGGTTTAATCATCGGAGCCGTCAATTGCCACAAAAATTACGTATTAAATATTTGTTTTCTTTATACTTGCGGTACTAGGCGTTAATAATAGGCAAAATAGGAGCCGCATAAAATCAATTTTTAAAAAAAAAATTGTCAAGCATTTGAGCGCGCTTAACCCAAAGCAGATTTGTCGCGAAAAAAAATTTGAAAAATACTTTTTACCATTCGATAGTCAATAAACTCATAAAGCTCAGCGGACCCCGCTATATATCTAAACAATGAAAATATGCAAAAAAGTCCATAAACCGCGGTGGCGGCGGCGGCGGCCGGGGGGAGGTCTGCGGGCTGCATCAGCCTGCCCGGGAAAATGATCAGGCTTTTCCATCGGATCCGAAAGCCCGAAAGCCTCCATCAGGGGGCCGCGGACTCGCTCGGGGCTGGCCACTTCGCGTTCTCCTCGCTTTTCCGTAAAAGCCATCAAAGTATATACCTACATCATCAGGTGGCCAGTAAAGTACGATTGTTACTGCCTATATCCCGCTGCGGGGGAGTGAAAGAGAGAGAGAGAGAGAGAGAGAGGGATGCCGCACCATAAAGGTGGCACACGCTCGCGCGGGGAATCCCCGGGCTAATGGCAGCGAGCGCGTGCCTGCGTAATATCGGGGCCATTGACAGCGATAGTACAGCGGGGCCGCGGCGTTTCGGAGAATGCGCCGCTCGTGCCGCGGCAAATACCGGCTGCACCGATCGCCACACCACCTTCAAATCACTTTTCGGCTTTAAATCACGAGCGAGGCCTGCCCCCGCTCCGCGCGGCCTTTTTTCCGGCCGTTTTTTTTTTAACGCGCCACGCCGCCGACGCTGCGTGGTTATACGTGTGGCGAGGCCGCTGCACTTTGTCCTCGGAAAACACGGGCCGGCCGGGCCGCGGCGCGCTTTAAAAAAAAATTTATTTATCTGGATTCTGTTTGAAATTTCGACGGTGCTTAATCAATTATCGGAAAATTCAATTGGCTCTCGCGGTGTACAACCTATTCCACAGGTTGCGATGCTGTTTTTATATTAAGCGCGATTTAAAGCTGGCTCTCTGTTACGATCATTATTAAATCGGGCGGTGTTAATGAAACGCTTTCGTTACTTTGGAAAATTGGCGGATCTGGATAATAGTTGGTAATTAATTATACTGATGGGAGATAATTTTCATTGAATTTTGTTACTTGCCTTCAACTTTTTGTACAAGATAGAAACAAGTTGTTAGATTAATATATGACACTATCAGAATCCATAAAGAAAGTGCTTGAAATGGGAAATATTTTGTTTTCCACTCTACTATTTCAGAACAAAACAGGCTCTATAAACATTAAGCCGAAGTTCCTCGAAGAAGCGCTTACTCCAACTTGGCGAAAGTGCATCGAGCGCTCAGTCGGGCGAGCTTGACATTTCCGGATCGTTTGACGCCCATATAGGCCTATACCCTCGCTCGTATGCAGCGCATTCCAGCGGCTTCTCTCAGTAGGCAGTATTTAGACGGCCTCGCACACCCGTACGTACACAGGCCATGGACACATTTCGACACACACACACACACACACACACACACACACACACACAGCAAGAGAGAGAGAGCCGCAGCGCGCGGGCCGTTCGCCATGGCATTGGATCGAAAGGGTCGACGCGCGCTAATTGGTGCAATGTCAAGGCCGCGGCGGTGCCGTGTACCCTCCCCTGTATGTGTGTCTCTGTTCCAGGGGGGAGAGCGAGCGAGAGCGCGTCATCGCATTATCATCGATTATCGGGATAGCGCATATCTGCCGGCCGGCCAGCTGCCCGCGGGGGGAAAGGGAATCCGCGATGAGACCGATATACCCAGAGCAGAAAGAGAGAGGCAGAGCGGCGAACCCGATCGAGCGAAAAAGAAATATATATACACGCCGGGGGGGGGAGTGGGGAAAAATTTGGTTTAATGCCGGCCCCGCGATATATATACCGAATTCATTCGGTTAGCTCGGCTGCCCGTTTGCGTGCCGCGCCGCGCCTCACCGAAATGAACTTCGCTCCGCGGTTATCGTAATGGAATAATTTATATCATTCGATTTGCCCGAGCGTCCATGTACCAGGCATGTTATTGGCTGTTTTGGCCCGGCGTGCGGCGGCTCAAACGATTTAGTTATGCGCTGAGTTGATGCTTTAGTTACTGCTAAATGAATTTCTATTTCGAGGATTTATAGTGTATAGTGGGTGACTAGCTAAACGTTTTCGTTATCGCGACGGGATCTCCGTTGATTGCTGGATATACGAACGTCAAGCTCGGCGGGGACGGGAGGAAATTCGAAAAAATTTATTCTGATTTCGCGAGATCGGGTACACGGAGAAGAGTTTAATTAACTATTTCTTATTGCGCGCTTGTTTATTTTTCGTTGAAACTCTTATTCGTCGGTGGGCAGAGGTTTAAAAAACATTATTCTACATGTAAAAAAGTAGAAAACACGCAGAGCTTTGTAGACTTTGCATCTTTATAGGCTTTTTGATCTGGATAATGGAATTAAAAAGGCTTTTTAAATAAAATTCAAACGTTAAAATTGAAAAAATAAAGCTGCTTCCACCGAGAGATAGAAATAATTTTGACTGACCGACCGACAGTTAGTAAAATAAACTATTAAATAGATTTTTCGCAGCGCCAGTAATACGCCGGCTTTAATGCTCCCACAGTGTTAAAAGATAAATCACTTCGATAAACCATCTCGCCGGCCGCGCGAAAGTAATAAAAAGAGGCGATTTCTAGTAATTTTGGCGGAATAATATCCAGTTTATTCACTCGATATGAAGAGTATAACAATGATACCGGCGGCCGTGAATAGTCCGTCGGGGCTTGTATACGCGGCCGATCGAGCTTGGGATTCGGCCGTTCTTTTATTTCATATATCAGCCGCACATACATAGAGCCGGGTCCGTTCTCAAAAGAGAAAATCCGCGGCGGCGGCGTCGGCGGAGTAAACAGATTTTACGATTTCGCCCGGCAATTTCGAGGCCATGGGAGCAACACACTAGGCGACGCGACGGCGAAAAAAAAAGCGAGACCGCCGCACGCACGGCACAGCGACAGAAACGAATTTTTAACGGGATTTTTATTTCTCGGCTCTCGCTTGCGCGTTAGCGTGCGCGCTTGGGCCGATTTAAAAAGTTCTTTCATGCCGACCTGGGCTGCATTATATCTGGCCGGAGGAATAAAAAAAAAAGAGCAAAAAAAATCAGACCGACGAGAAATAGAGAAGTCGGAGTAGTCGCGGGCGCGCGCCGATTTTTCTATCGGACTTGGCCCCCGCGTCGGTCTCTTTTTCATTTGGCGGCGCGATGACGGGCCGCCCGTAGCGAAATGTAATTGCGCTCGTAACTGCTCTCCATTTCGAATATCGATTTTCTTTCTTCGCCGTGTAGCGCGAGAGCGCGACGGATAATCCGCGGGAAAATCCTTCTCTCATGTCAGATTTCTCCCCCTCGTCTCGCTCGAACTGACAAGCGCGAGTCCTTTGCCTTCTCTCTCTCTCTCTCTCTCCTCGTCGTTCCCGGCATTATTTTTTGCTTCCTTTCCGCCGGTTCGATTCCTGCGCCTCTTCGTTCGTTCTTTTTTTTTTGTCGGCCTTTTATCCGGAGCTCGGCATCGCGGCTAACGTTTAATTTTTACACGATGCATGCGCGAGATAGCGCGACCGGGAATGATATCGCTCCATCTGGAGTATGAAAATTGCGAACGAATTTGTGCGCTTAATAATCGATATAAAAGCTCGACGAGGTACGAAAAATGTTTCGTTTTGCCTCCCCTCCCCACGAACGCTCCGGCGACCGGAATTGCTTAATCCGACGAATATTGCCACTTGTGCCTTACTCGCGCACTCAATTTATTGCAATTATTCGATGCCGCGGCTTCTCCGAGAAAAAGCGTGGCGCGTCGCGCTGATTTTCAAATAAACGCCAATCTGATAATTTTCTAAATCAGGTTGACAATGAAACGCCGATGCGACGAAAACTCTTCGTCGACGAATACCGCGAAGCGGGGGACAAAGAGAAACGATACAATCACATTCTTTTCGCGTGTAATGTTTGCTGGGCGAGGCAATACGACGGAATTAAAAACAAATTGCTTTTTGGACAAATTTTGTAAACTACAAAAATATGGTCAATATTAGTTTCTTTAAAGAATTAGAAAAGAGCTTTTACAAAAGTATCATTTTAAAAACTTAAGACAAGCGTTTTATTTCTAAATATTTAATTAATTTTTAAAGAACGGTGCACAAAAGACTCAGCAGAACGCCGCAGATAAAAATAATCTACTCGTGTGAGTTTGAGTTTGATTCGAACGTTGAGCTTTATCATCTAAAACTATCCAATCTCTCGCAGCTGGCGAGCAACAAAGCAGACTAAAACGACAACTCAATATTAACGATTTCGCAAAAGGCGCAGAAAGAAATTGCTCGATTAAATTCCTCGTTATTATTTCCCGCGCGGTCTTCCGCTCTCTCTCTCTCTCTCTCCATCTGACTTTTTGTTGTTATTATAAATCCTCTTTTTATCTCGCAGACTCCCTCATTTCCTGTCTATCTTAAATAACCCATTTGGCGTTTTCCTCTGTTTTTACGCCGCTTCCTCCCCCTCCAGCGTCCAGGCATCCTCCCTCTCGGCAATATCCGGGAATAAGTAAGCAGCAGCAGCGGCGGCGGCAGCACAACGGCCGATGTCGGCATGTGTGTATATAATTTATTGGTTTCCAGAGAAAGGCTCGTCGTCGTCGCCTCTTTGAAAGGGCAGTCGCCAACCGCTCGATCGGGGGGTTGAAAACGATCGAAAACGAAAGTATTGTGCGCCCCGCATATCAGAAGCTTCGGCGGAGGTCACGCGCTCGCGACAATAACCAATCATGTGCAATTAACCCGTGACACCATGACACCTAAATACTCCGAGCCGGTAGCTACGTAGCGGTTATGTTCCCATTATGTGGCCGTATCGACATGTGTTTCATGCGAGAGCCTATACCCCCGGCACACCCATACCTAGAGAGGGCCGCCTGTGTCGGCATGCGTACACACACACATACCGCTGCGCGGGATAGACGCGAGCGCTCGCTCTCTGCACACGCATTCCAGCATTGTAATAGGCGTATATACGCCTGCCTGTGAATGTGCGCGCAAACCTGTGCGCGGAACCCGAGGTGTGCGGAATCCTCTCTGAGTAAGCGTTATAGAGAGAGAGAGAGAGAGAGGCGGAGAGGAGAGTTCACGGAGCAAATACCGATTACCTGATTGCCTAATAGGTCTGCGTCTCAAGCTTTGTGGGTAGACGATTGCAGTTACTCGCCAGAGCTGTTAACTGCGCGTTATTAAGTTAACGCACGCAGCTCTTACCTGTTTCAATTTGTTGCTTTAGTTACAGGGGGGCGCAAAATATGTATATCGAGCTGCATGCGCATCGGTTTGAAACTTTTACTATACTTTCAATCATTAATTTTCATGGGTCGTCTGCCATTTTTATGCTCTACGTTTTTAAATTAAAAGTTTTAGTCGTAAAAGAAGAAAGATAATTTATAGCTCTTTTCGATAGATAAATATTTTTTAAAAACAAAAAAAAAAAAAAAAAAAAAATATCAATAATAACTTTTCAATCACCTTATAAAGAAAATTATTATGAAGATTTTCCTTAATTACCGTTTTTATTGGATATTATAAAATGAGGCATATACTGCACAACGCGAAGAAATAAAAGGTGGCTTGCTTAGTCTTGACTTATACTACTGATTGATAATCTACATAACAAAAACAGAAATTTTGAAAAAAAAAGAACTTACGTCTCATTGTCCTAAATTACACAAAGCAAAAAGGTGCGCAGAGCTAAAAAAAAATCAGCGACACTGAATCAAACGAGGGAAAGCCGATGATTAATTCTAAAAATCTGTTAAAAATCAGTTACTCGGCCCATTGCTCGGAATATAATTTTTGCCGATGATTACTCGGGCAGCGCGTCGGCAATAACAACATTACTCGTCGTTTACACCCGCAAATGGATATGGATGTTGACAAATAACACGCGTGCCTCCGATTCCCAGGCACACACTTTTTGCGCACACCGCGGCGCTTACAAACCCGGTCGCGCGCGAGTTCGGACCGTATGGAGATTTATTATTCGGTTAGCGACTAATTGTCAGAACGGAGTGGCCGCGAGAGCGTTTACATCGGGAATTCATAATCGTCTTCCGATGAATCACTTTGCATTATCAAATTTTATATCGCGCGACGTGTACCAGCGGAGCAGAGCAGCGCGTGAATGCGCGCGTCGGTGTGCGGAGCTGCTGCTCCGACCCCCAATGAAATCTGGCTGGCCGGCACGAGCCGATGCTATATACATAAACGTCGATTACACGATTGCTTAATAGGCCTATCGGTGCCTGGGTACAGCTGTATCAATCTCTATTAGAAGCTCTCGGGGCTACTAAATATGCTCTTGGACCTTCCATCACGCCAGTCCGGGGCTGGTCCGGGTTGTAGGTGTACTTTTATGTCAAGTCAAACGTACATGTATTAAATGTTTGACGGCTGGCTAAGCATTTGACGGATCTGCCGCCCTCGCCTCTTCATGTCAGATCAGTCCATTGAAGGCTCCCTTCCAAAAATCAATGTTGTATTATACCTTCGAAATATGGTGCTTTTCGAATTTACTGGTTCATCATTTTTTTTCGTTTGAAATATCGCGCGTGCTTTTAATTGCGTCGATTATCATTTGATGCGCTGATTTTATTTAAGCATTCATTAGTTTCTGATACGATTTTTCTTTTGATTTATACTTTGGATATACGTATTACGCATAAAGGATTAAACGTCCGCGTATAAATATCTAGAAATAGTAGTAGATTATACAAAATCATTTTACAGCTTGTTTGTTTAATATCCGCAGTACTCTGCGTGTAATTAAAATCGAGTTATTAAATTTAATCTAAATATGTTAATAACAATATTTACACGCGAACTTAATAAAATAAGCCATTGATTCGCATTTGTACAATATGCGTGTTGTTATTTATCGAAAATCCAATGATACGATGCGCTGCGCAAACAATCGACGAGCGATAGAGGCCCAGGAAATTTTTTTCGGCATTCAATCAGTCTAAGTCAATGTTTTCGCCGTGTAAATCGAAGCGGCTCCACCGCCGGGGCTGCTAATTATAATATGCTAATATAATTGCGCCGTACTTCTAATCGATACTTTTATGATTGGGGGTAAGCTTTGTAATACGGTGTAGCGCGGACGACGCGCGGCTCGCTCGGCTCGCTTATGGGTATAGATCAGATTACGCGTTCCGCTTTCTCTCTTGGTGGGTCGGGGCCGGAACGTTATAGGTAAACATAGATTACATGATTGCCTAATAAGCCTATCGGTGCTTTGTGCGGCGATCGCGGTGCCCCGGAACGTATTCGCGACGGCACGCCCGCCGCTGATATGCGCTCTCCCTGGCAATTCTCGTGTTTCGGGAGTTACTTAGTGTGTCGCAACTGAAAGCCTCGTCCGGCTGAAATCTCGTTTTCCTCATCGATGAGCTGAATTTTCTTTGACTTGCTGCGACGGGTTCTTTGACGCTTTTGAGGATACCTTTATACCTCGATTAATCGTTTAATATAATTAAAAATTGATTAAGATTACAAAATGTATTTAAAAATTATTTCAGGAGAAATAATTTTTACTATGCAGCGAAGTTGTAAACATCAATTCGAACCTTTTCACTACATCAGTACTCTGTGCGCCAGTCAATCTTCGCCTTTAATTCCTAATTCACCGCGGCACAAAAGGACGAAGGCCTCGAAGACACTTTGCGCGCCCGGCAAACCCGTCTAAATTATGCAGAGGTACCTGTGCAAGGTGTCGGGTCAGGTCTCGCTCGCGGTGTCTCGGTCCCTTTTTCGTTAGCTCCTCGCTCCGCAGACCCTCGGCAACCTGCCGAACCCTTCAGTCGCCCAAGCTCGTGCCCAACCAGTTCTCGGCCCGACCCCTTTTTCTCCCTCCCTCCCCGGCGGAGCCGCGAGTCTTGTCCTGCCCAGGCTGGAAAAAGTGGGGATGCACCGAAGGACGCTGCAGCGCCTGCAGCCAACCGGTTCCTTTGCTGGGGGTCTGCCTCTTTCTCTCTCTCGCTCTCTTTCTAACTCTTGCAGCCATCTGAGCTCGAGGCTAATCGAGTGAGCAGACATTTTGTTTTGATCCGGGGCCTACGATGTTGCGATTCTTAGTTCTACTGGCTTTATTCATGTCGGAAGACGTTTTCTCACGAAAGGGTGCATTCTGATGTCGTTTACGCGCTGCTCGCGGTTGCTTTGCAGGATTTTATGTCGAATAAATTGTGGCGCTAATTAAATCTTGATATTGTCAACTTTAAACGATATCATTTCAAATGGACGTTTAAAAAATTTGAATAGATTATTAAAAGTTCATCGAATGTATCTAGAAATAAATGGATTCGTAAGAATTAAGTTTAGTGGTGTTGATTTATACAATAAAAATATCTGCAAGAATACAGGATTTGGTAAAAGTAGGTTAACTATCGTGATTAATTTACTTAAAACCTCGAGAAAGAGTTGAACATTATACTTTAGGGCGATGAGTAAGAGCAGAAAGTGAATATTACACAAGAGGATCAGTAACCAGTCTTGAGGGTCAAAAAGAAATAACCAGTTCTTCGCAGGGTGTCTCCTCCAGCTCCCCAGACAAGACAAATCTAACGAACCAACGTCTTTTCCCATTTAATCCCTCAGCTCTGTACGAGCGAACGCTAATTTCAGCTTTATTCATAAGCATCCGTTTTCTCACGAACCGATACACATTCCGAACGACGAAAATGCATCCTCTCTCCTCCGCGATAATAGAGCCAGGAGAGTCAGCTCCTCTCGCGCCACACCAGAGACACGATCCCATTTCTTCTCCGGGACTCTTTTGTCGTGGATTTATGTAGTCGGTTGGGCAGCTATTTTTTGCGATACTCCGCCGGGGGCTTGGGAAGATTTCGAGGCGAAGGATAAACGCGCGCGTGGGGAGAGAGGCCAGGCAGCGGGCAGCTTTTCAAAGAGAATACGAAGAGGCATGGGAGGCTGCAGCGCGGAGGGAATGATAATGAAAAGGTTCGGTGCAAGAGGGAATTGAACAGGCGTTTGGCATTGAGTGTTACAAACGAGTTTTACGTATATATATACGCGGGAGAAGGAATCTCGAGCCCGGAGGAAATAGGATGCCTAGCCGGTGACAAATAATAATAATGCCTTTATTCAGCCGCGGCGAAGGATGTCGTTCAATGAAAAAAAAGTTACTCTCAGATGAATGCCAAGATATTACAATTTTTCCCGATGTCCGCTCGCCTGGCACTCGATTATGCTCCCGTGACAATGTGACGCGAGTTCAATTCAATCTTTGAATTTATCGAGGAGGCTGAATTTTAATTGAACGAATAATGTAGCCAGTATCGTTGACAATGCTTTTATCTCTTTTCAGATTTTTTTTCCTTTCGTTTCGAATGCTTTTCTAATTCTTAATTTTTTGGACAATGGATTATTCGACGATCCTAATTATTTACTTTCAAATTAGTTTGTGACTAATATTTTATTAAGAGAATGGCTTCATAAAAAACCGGTTCCGAATTACCACAAAAATAACCTTCATAAATAGTACAAATAAAATTTCATTTATCATTTGGATTATTTACGTATAATAATGTTTACTTTTTTATCAGTTTATTAATGTATAGTTTATTACTTACGTCTAATAAAAGTGAATTACGGCTGTAGATAATTCAATTACATAATAGATACATAAACTTTTTATTTAATTCCAAAAGATTAATATTTCGAGAAAGCAAAAAAATAATTACAATATTTTCATTCGCAGATTTTCTCGATCAAATACATTTATTATACACTTTTAATTTAATAAAATAAGTTTGAAACGTTTATTTGCCTGGTAAATATTGAAGCTTAATTTTACTAAAAAATCCAACAAAATTAAATAAAAAAAACAAATTTTATCCATTTTTTATTTATTAATTTAGCATTTACAATTATATATATTGAACAGCTATTTGAGCAGAACAATTACAAAGTATAATTATTATTTTTCCAATTTGAAAACGTCTAGACACATATTTGCTCTTCAATTGCAGTGAAATCTAAGCGATTTTTAAAACAACAACAACAACAAAATGCGTTGCTCGCGAAATTCGTCCAACGTACGGAATGAATTTCAGTCCGCATGATCTCATTATCATTTTCCCTTTGTCGCCGCGTCCGTCTAGCTGGACCATTGTAGTTCTCGCGCTCGGCACATTAAAATCGCCTCTCTCTCCACAGGCCTCTCTGCAGAACTCTGCAGAAAGTTTCTGCAAAAAGCCTGCGAAAGGGGTGGTGTGGTGGGGGCTCGCGGCTCGGCTTCGCTGGGGGTCCGACAATAGAAGGCCGCTTTCTCCGGCCAATCTGTCCGGTCGAGCTCGAGCCTTAGCTTCATGCAAATGCGAGAGGCTAAACGGGTATAACCGGCGGGCCCGAGGCTCGCAGCTCCGATTCTTTCTCAGCTCGGCACCTCAGTTTTTACCGATCCTTCGTCGCAAGAGCTCATCGACAGAGAGAGAGAGAGATAAGTTTTCTCTTCTGGCGCGTTTGAAAAACGGCGGGAAAGTCATCGGGCTCGAGGCTGGAGCGAGACAAAAAAAAAAAAAAAATGGCGGGACGGGAAAAGCGCGAGAGAGGGAGTGCGTGGGCCGACGGCTGCGATCGATGAAGAACGCAAAATGGCGACGAGACGGCGCGACGCCACGAACGGCGGGAGAAGCCCGCCGGAGAGCCCGAGGAAAGGGCGGAGAGAGCCAGGATGGAGAGAGAATGAGCCGGCCGAGAGAGGGAGGAAGGAAGAAAATGAGCGGGAAATGAAGGACGCGCGCGCCCGCGCAGCTGCTCCACCGGCGGCGGGGGTGGAGGGAGCCAGGCGAGAAAGAGGGAAATGGATGTGAGTATATGGTCGGAGAGGTGCGCGGCTGCTTTTTGCCCAAGGAAAACTTTCGGCCCTTGCTTTTGCATAGATAGTTTTTTTTTTTGGCACTCGCGAGAGCTGCGCCCGTCTTCCCCAGCGAGGAGCTCCGAAAATAGAAAAGGCCGACGAAAATTTTCGACTCTCGAGCGACGGTCGAGCTTCTAATGACGAGGCTCTAGCTTGCGTGCAAAAGAACATCTTTCGACGCTTTTTACGCGGTCTCGTTCAAGTTATTATATATTTTAATTAAGAGAATTTAAGCGCTAACAAAGCATTAAAAAATTATAGTAGATGTGTAAATTACGAAAAATTTCGGTGTTACGTTGATGTCTTAACATAAATCTAGAACGTTTTTTGATCTGCTTAAAACAGTTGAAGCTATACAATATATTTGATAAATTATTTTTACAAGAAATTAAATTATTATATTAAATTAATATGATCTGAAATTTGTAAGTATCGATCAAACTTGCATTTCATTTAAACTGTAATGAAATACTTTATTAGGCGTATTAAATTGCCTTTGGTATTTGCTGCTATTAATTTATCTCAATAAACTTTTGTACACCTACTTAACTCACTTTATTCGTAATAATTAATACATGAAAATAAACATTTTGTTTAGTACAGAAACGATCATTTTCACATTGATTTATAATATATTAAATAAAAAGCGTTACTTGGAAAACTAATGGCAAATGTTTGTGTCCAGTTTTATTCTGTCCTGTAAATATTAATAAGGTAAATATTGTATGTAATGAAGATTAATTAATAATTTAATTTATGTAAATTAAACACTCACATTCATTCTGAAGATAGCCTTTTGCGAAATAATAAACTAAAACAGAAAAATAATTTTTCAATTAAGTACTTTTTTCATCAGAATCTCGATAACATAATTAATTCTGGCGCGTGAAACATGTAATCTTTTTGTACGATTGATCAAATAAATTTCCTTTACTTATAATAAAGAAAATGATTTAATACTTTTTGATTATTCAAACATTTAAGAATGCGGTGAATTTAGTCTGAAATAGTTCGAAGTTTTTATTTTGAGTTGAGTTCATTTTAAATAGAACGCTTAAAATCTCAACAATCAAAAAGTGGACTAAGGAAATTTTTAAAATTAAACAGGAATTTTTTTTAGAATAACAAAGCCAAAAGAAAAAGGGTCCGCATAATCCGCCATTATATGAAATTCCTGTCACGGGGAACATTTCGAAAGTTTCAATCGTGAAAATCCTTAATGAGCGCGCAGAGGGTTGCAGTCCTGGAAAAATAAGTTGAACGACTTGTCTCGAAATCCGCGGAAAGCTCCCCGACGTTCAATATGCAGGCTCACACACACACACACACATGTCCTTCCTCTATATCCCGCAGCGTCTCTCCTCGTTCCGGTTCTCTCTCTCTCTGTCTACCTCTCCCTCTCTCTCTCTCTCTCACTCCCTGTGCGCAGGCGAGCAAAGTCGAGTAATTTTGAACTCGTTCCAAAAGCTACGTTCGCCCGAATTCCCGTTCGAAATGTCCTCTCTCCCTCCTCTATAAAGGGGTATATATATACGCGAGATTCATTAACTTTCACATGCTCAGCGCGCCCGTTGGTGCGAGGAGCTCTCGCGAGAGAAAGAGAGAGAGAGAGAGTAGACGCACACGGAGAGAGGTCCGTCGCACGTATACGGGCGGCCGCATACAGAAAGAAGCGAGGAAGAGAGAGAGAAAGAGAGAGAGAGAGAGAGCTTGCACACACCAGGGGGGCGAGAGAATTTCGCTTCTCTTTCTCGCTCGCCTATGGCCGACGGAAAAGTGTAATCGACAAAGTTTATCAGGTGGCAAGAGCAACCCGTCATAGGGCTCTCAGACGCGCCTCGACCACTGAGGAAACCAAAGAGAGAGAGAGAGAGAGAGAGAGAGAGAGAGAGGAAAAACACAGAGGGATGAAATCCCCGGGGCTGATATTTACTTCGGGCGCTATCTAAATATCATTTTCATGCTTGTAAATAATCCTTTTATTCGCCAAATTCATTCCCGCGGAAGTAGTTCTTTATTAATAGACTGGAATAAACTCGATGCTCAATAAATAATGCTCAATATCGCGAAGCCGATAAAGAGCCTTTAAAGCTTATTGCGGACTTTGAAATATAAGAAGCTTTGTTTTCTTCGGCAGTGCGACTATTTTAAACGTCTGTTTTAAGAAAACGGTTCAGTCTGATTATTTATTATTTTCTTTGTTAAAAATATACTTTCTCAAGCGCAACACCGATAGCTAAATGTTGTTACTACATGAAGTAAATTGTTGTAAATATATTTGCAACAAAAATTAGTTTTTCGATTAGGTTTATAGTAAATATATGGAATTAATTATATTAAATACATTAAATATTGATTTTTAAAGTATCTTTGCCATCTATTTACCTTTATGAAAGTGAAATATCGTAGTGCAAATTCAAATGATGAACTGTTTTCGAAGCTGCTTTTCATATAGAGCTAAAACGAACTTAATAACGTTACGTTTGATTTACTTCGTGAAGCGGAATGAATATTTACTCCCATTACAATATAATCGGCGGAATTTATAACTTATTTTGGAAACATTCAATTGCACCTATATATTTGGATGCGATTTATTATAGAGTCGACCCGTATGCTCTACATTACGCTTATTACACAAGAAAGTTATTATTAAAGAGACCCCGTAATATTATGCCCAATATTTCAAAAACGAAATAACATTTAATGTTTGCCGAGTTAAAATGAGCATTTTGTTTGTAAATTAAATAATGTAACATTTTAATTAAATGTTTTCAAGTACTCTTAATTAAATTTTTATCGGTGGCACTTAATTGTCTATTCAAAATATAAATCTAATTATAATTATTCCAAGTCCAAAATTCTAAGTTAAATTATTTATCGAAAATAAATTTGATTAAATCTACGAGACTTTAAAACAAACTTTACTTAGGAAATCTTATTAAATAATCAAGGTACTAATGAATTCTCGAATAAAGCTCAGAAAGCTCTTCCCTATATTGATAAAACGATTAAGTGTTCGTTCAAACAGCGAACCCTCACGGAACAGCAAGAAGAATATAAGAACCTCTCTTGAGGTTTAATTGTTCGGAAGACTTCGAGTGAAGAAGCCGAGAATGAGAGATCTCGATGGAAAAAAAAGAAGCTCCGAGTAAGTCGACTCCGGAAGCGGTTTAATTTAATATCGAACCGACCCTTTTCCGTGCACGGATTGCGGCCTTCGCCGAGATCGCACACAAGACCTCTATCTTCCTCGCGCCATTTGTATAGATTGGCTTCTTTCGCTTTTATCGCTCCTTCCAGTGTAATTTATTTCTTTCGTCCGCTGTACGCTGCAACGCTTAGTGAAATTTAATTATTGCCTTTCTCGCGAGCGTCCAATTGAGCGTGTACTTGTTTATCGCGTTTGCGCGAAAGCTCGAGGAATTGAATTGGCCAATAATGCGCCGGATTTTTAATTATGAATTCGTATTGAAAACTAAAGTGCGTGTTGCGTAATTTATTAAAATTCTATTCGTTTTATAAAATCCTTTAATGCGCAGGATTCGAATACGAGGGAATAAAGTGGACAAATACAAAGAAATTTCGAGGATGAATTTAATTTGGCACTTTTATTTATGAAAATTATTAATTAATTGCAGGAAAATTCTTTGTCTTTTATTATACGAAAAAATTCATTTAATAAAATTCGTAATGCAGAGGCAGATTTGTACTTGCGAATGTTCGCATTTTTTTTTTGTCGAGCAAATATACGAAATTCGGAAACGTCTATCTCTCTGAAAGGGTCCATGA